>CAJNSZ010000209.1:145163-162154 GCA_905329745.1 Rotaria sp. Silwood2
TTTGGCTACATTTTATAATGTTTCTGCCACACTTTTCTGAAAATTCCTACTTACACCCCCCCAATCCGCCGTACACCCCCCTAATATTTGATCCTTCGCGCGGGCCCTGGTTGGAGTTGAGCCGCCATCGCTTCATCAGTGATACTTGATGGATTAATGTGAATAGTCTTGACCGCACGTTGATAGGCTTGTTCATAGTCGGTGAAAGGCACCCACAAAGGAAGTACACTCCACGACCAAGGTACCGTGTATAACAAGCGATCGAATATTTTTACTTTGAAGCGAGCAGAGTTGCTGCTATTCAGCTCGATATCAATGTTAGTTGAGAAGGACACCGAGAAACTTGCTGCGTAATGAAATTCAACGACGGTCTTAGGCAATGAATCTTCGACGAGTGAAAATCGAGCAAAAGATGTATCAACTGTTTCACGAATGCAAACATATAGTCGTTGAAGTTTGATCATTCCACGAAGAAGATCAACGAAATTATTGAACATCATTCCACTCTTCAATTCAACTAACGAGAATTCAATTAAATGATGATGAACAAATGAGAATGTTTGTAATTGATCTACTAAACACAAAACAGAAGATATATCTCCAACTCGGAGACTTAAAAAAAAAACTTTTTATCATCAGTATGTAGGACTCTATGTGACAAATTATAGGTTATTTCAGCTACGATGAATTCCGATTGATTACGAAAGGGGTTACCAGAACTTCGCCAATAAGTTTTTCTCCAAAAGGACATTCGCCAATGGCGAAAGTACGAGGGTATATTGGCGAACGTTCATTGTACTTTCGTCAATTGGCGATATTCCAGGTGGTCTTTTGGTGAAAGTACAGTGGAGTTTCGCCACTGGCGAAAGTGCCATTTTGTGAAAGTCTTATTGGCGAAGTTCCGGAATTCCTACGAAAGAGCTTTTTGCGTTTTTTATTATTCAATGTTTCTGTCTTTCATCAATGTATTTTGATGAAAATAAATGTATTCTACTCGAAAATAAACTCGTGAAATGAAACTAACAGAGTTTTGAAAGTGTTGCGTTGAGCAATAATGATCTTTACTCGTATTAATCAGACTCAGACAGATTATTTCGACCTTCAAAAATCATCGAATTTCACTGGACAAGCAGAAAAGATGTGGGGAAAGTCACCGTGTCTGGCAGGAAATAACAGAAAGTTCGTCGGAATCCACCAGAATACTGCTTTCATGTTTCAGCGATTTTCGATGTTTTCCTGGAGAACTAAGCCCGTACTTGTTGACCTGAGATAAAAAGAAGAGTCTCAAACTTTTGCTCGAACTGTTGAATGTTTTAATCGTTGTCAATGACTATAACTTACAGCGTTGTCGTGTTCGCTTCAGATCAACACGGAGATTGAGCAAATGAGGCATCAGTTTGTTGTTGAGCAACAAGACCAAATCGTCGATGGTGTCAAGTTGAAGAGAGGCACGCTCGATTTGAGAGGCGAGACATGGTCGCAATTGATTGTATAGCACGAAACCAAATGTTGCAACTATGTGTAGATTGTGCAAAGAGTCACCGGTTCCACTACTGAATAGGAAATTTCTTAAGGCGACCAAATCCGATGGTACCATTCTGGAGTTATCTAGATCGCCGCCCAATATCTTCAAATCTTCAAGTTTTGATTGATTCGAGAGCCAAGCAACGAGTGAAGAACTTATGCTAGTGCATGAGTTGAGAGTGAGTTTGCGTAGATGGATTAACGGAATTTGATGACACAATGATAGAAAGTGTTCGATCAGACATGGAATATGCTTGTTACTCAATGTCAACTTTGATGTTTCCAAGTGAGGTAAAAGTTGATCGACCACAAAACGGAATTCGGAGTAGGACAGAGTGTTGAAGACGAGATTTGTGCGATAATCGAGAATGAGACGATGGAAACGATCCGAAGTGTCCTTCGAAAAGGCACGAAGAACATTAACAGGATGAAGATAACGACAGATGATCAACAATACTTCGTCAGGAAGGTCCAATAGATGAGTAACACGACAACATTCGACTAGATAAAAACAAATTACATCAGCTAATCGTGTTCAAAGAGATTATTGTTACTTCTTTGTTCATTAATCAATATCAATCCGAAATATATAGAAATTATGAAGTGGAACGTCCCGATGCAATAGACAAACTTGTGATATTACAGAAATCAAACCAGCTCAAAACAATGAGTAACTCGCTAAAATCTGCTCAGAACATCTTCGACTCATTTAAACTTGCATTACCTTCTGTATTCTGTCGAGTAAGAAGCGAGTAATCGTAAAGATAATTGAAACACGACTCATGACGAAGATAATACCAGTTGAGTAGCAACATTTCGTCGATAATAGTAAGGTCGAATATTTGCTTCGGTATTTTATACAGCCATGTGAAGGTCACGCGTCGCTATCGGTCAGTCTTTGTCTATCCTGGCGGTCACTTCGTTGAAGTGAGTGGTGGACGTTATTTTTTCATTTGTCAAGACGAATTCTTGCGGTCATCGTATATTGTTTTCTTCTCGATCATCTTCATCATCAATATATTTTATATAACAGCAACGGGATCAATCTACAATGGAGAGTCAGACGGACATATACGAAAATTTGTTTTTACGGAATACAATCATGAACATGAATACATATATGCATATTGCACTACAAAAGCTTTTTGCCCAGCTCTTCTAAAAGCCGTAATTTAAGTAAAACTATTCTACTATAATGCTTAAGTATATTTAGGATTATATGCAAAATTTTGAACATAGAACTTGTAGGTCGTATATTTATCAATTTGTTTGATTAATTTTAACAAATTCAGCAATAATTGAAGATGATTCTCATTGAACATATGAGCGAATAGAAAACACTGAGTATTATTTCGACAGCAGTTATTTCAATTCATCTTGTTTGTTTAAAGTTCTACATAGCTTTGTGCATGATGTGTGCATTATCAGCTTATTGATGACTGAAAACAGTTCCATATTCAATTGAGTCATCACTTACCCGGAAGACTTGGAGGAACTAATTTCAAGTTGTATTTTGCATTATCACCAGTGACATATCATAATTTTATCATATTGGTGAAAATTTAATACGAAAGTTGATGTATTACAAACTAATCCACGAACAACGAAGGTTCATCAAAACAGCAAGACAAACCAACAAATCTTGTCAATTTTTTTAAATCAATTTACACGTTCTAAAGAATCTATCTGGGATTGTTTGATGTCAAAACTGAAATTAAATCAAATAAAAAGTGTACGTCATTCTTTGTATATCGAAGTTATTTGAGAATAGGTGATGTGTTTAATAAAATAATAATTATACAAATTCAGAGTTAATTTCACCGATGCGTTTCGTATCTTTGAATCTTCTTGCCTTATGACGGATATGATATCCCTCTTTATAATCTTTCACTTGTTGAGCAGCCCATTTTTCTTCAATGACAACTGATTATTTAATAATCGCTAAACATTGACTACTAATATTAGTATTATTATAAAGATATTCATTACATATAGAAGCTCTTACTTTTAATAATGATCATCGACTTGATAAAGAGAAAACACTCTGTAAAACTTCGAGAATTAAACAAATTGTTTCTCGGTAGTGAATTAAGTTTTGAAAAATGATGAAAACATCTTGGTATTTTCCTAGAGCACTGTTCCAGAAACATCATATTTTTAATTTTGTTTTCAGTCGATTATGAACGTTTTCAGAAGAGTGCACTTTCGAAATATCAACCAAACCTCAAGCGTAATCGACTTTGTCAATAATTCATACAAAAGACAACAATCGTTTTTCGGAGATCGATTGTTAATTTGAGTCAATTTCTTTTTGGTAAATGAAAGCCAATCGTGATGAATTTTCAATGAATTACGTTTGAGTGAATATTGCACATATCAGATGCAATTAATTTTTCCCAGTGTCTTTTTTTAAAAAACATTCCCATGTGAACTATTGAAGCTCAAAACGGTGATATAAAAATAGCTTTTCGGCATAGACTTTTTCTGACAACTAAATTGAACTTGACAGGGTGCTATAAAATAAAAACTTTACTTTTGATTCATACGAATTTATTTAATCATGGAAAGAAGAGACATGCGAGTGGCTGAAAAACAAAAAACATCTTTTTGACGAAGAACAATAATGAAAGATGAAGTTGGAAACATTGGCCAACGAATTTTTAGTTGATTTATTTGAATTTCTCAACAGCATTGATCATCATCGTCCTTTTCATGAACTCAATTTTCGCTGCGACAATTTCCTTGTTCACTTCGGCATTACCAAATCTATGCTGATCATTTCTGTTATTCAAATGCTAATGTTCTATTTGGTTCCTATATAGAAATAATACTAATAAATTAACTGTTATTAGAAGCCTTATTCATTCTGGATAACAGAAGATTTTATTTGAAAAATTAAACTTAAAAAACTTGTTTAATCAACCAAATTTTTCATTTGCAATTATTCCGAATTGGCAATTGACTGAATTTTAGGAATACGCATAACGACAATATTTGACAACGTTTATTGTTAGTATTTGAAAGATGATAAAGAATAATGAAATAAATCTTTTTAGTCATTAAAATTTTATTATACATCCGTATTAATTGTGCATCAATTAAGGAAATCACTTTCTTATTAAAAAAAAAAGTAAACTCTTGTAACTTTCCTTGCTCTCAACGGTGAACATGGTAGGACTATGAAACCAAATCTAACAAAAAGAAATTGCATTTTCCTCATGTTTAGTCAAAATGAGTTGTGAATCAGCAAAGTGCTAGAACAATCATCATATAATAGTTTCTTATTTCACATGATAATATCGTTTCGGACGTATTCCTATGATCGATATCAGAAATGTTTATCGAAATCTCGTATTACTACTATTTTATACTCTGATAACTTTATTATATTGTGTAACTGATGATATCAATTAAAATCGTTAACGAAACATTTCTATAAAATCTTTTTTTTCAATAACTTCAGCAGGTTATACCAGATATAAATTCGATCCTTATTCTTTTTGAGACATAAAATATATCTTGTGAGAGTTAAACAAATAATATTCTGATCTAGTTAAAAAAATTACTGAATACTGTATAAAACTTGTCTTGACCAAAAGACTGTTGCTGCTTAATATTTAGAAATAAATGAAAAGATACAAAGCACATTCATATTTACGTACTTGAATGTTTTAGTAAAATAGATATGACAGTATGGTTTCGTCAAAAATATACAAATGACATGTGTATAGATTCAATTTTTGATGGAGATTACGAATCTGCGATTATTTTTTGTGAAAATATCTATATGAAGAATGAAAACCGTAATGTATGAGTGCATTTTAGCATATAATTCAAGACACTTCAATAATTTCATAGGCAATAATTGCTCTAATTGCACTCATAAATCTAGCGTTTGATGAGCATTTATTTGGTATAAAATACTTTGTCATACTGTTTATACTTTAAGCTGTAGAGGGGGGCGTAATGATTTTGTAACACTCTGTACAACTAATTGTTTCTAATAAACGTTCTATTTTATTATCATTATCCTCATTTAAATTTATCGCTGAATTTTATAATAAAAAAAGTGTGGGTGTGTGGGTGGGTGTGGGCGAGGGGTTGTCGATGTCAGCGATGTATTTATTTACACCAACAACAACACCCATACTCACACCTGCAAGCACACCCACACCCCATACCCCACACCCATTCAAAGACCGGAAAAATCCGGAGAAACTTCCAAAATCCCGAAGTTTTCTCGAAAATCCAGAAAAACTCTCAAAATCCGAAATTTTTCCGAGAAATCCGGAAGATCTGGAAACTCTGGTAATAAGTGAATGCACCTATATTAAAAATTGATTCCGAATTGCCGGTATCAAGTGAATTTCGTAATAATTTGTGTTCGAAATTCCTATTTTCCAGCACTTTAGAGACTTCTTTATTAAACAGTTGAGTAATTACAAATGGATAACAGCCATGATTTAGAAATTCACGACAGACAAATATAAATGGTCCTCATGGAATTAATTTTTTTTCAATAAAATAATTTAACCAACTGGTTCCCTGTGTCAAATAATTTAATAATTGTTCTTTTTCATGAATATTCTCACCAATAGATTTGTTTTCCAATGCTGCTAATTGATTTTTGATAATAAAATTATGACGTCCAAACACAGCATACTTTGGTATAAGAGCATCGTGGATTATATTGTCAATCTGATCACAAACATCAATAAGAACGTTTGGCTGTTGGTTGTCATCCATATATCCAATTACTTTTCTTCCAAATCTTCCAATGTAATCGAAAAACCGCTTTACAATGTCTCGTGCTTTATCAGCTCCACATGTGACCAAACTGAAAATGGCATCATTTTCATAAATATAACTATCAAAGACATCGTACCACTCCGAAAAACTCGACCAGAAATGGTTATCGGCACATTGAGGTATTCCAAAAGTGACACATCGTAAGACAACTATATCGGGTGTTAAACCAATTTCGGTAAGATATTTCATAACCGCACAAGTAAATAGTTGACTCATTGCACCACACAGTGAATATCCGGTAACAATGACTTTCCATCATTGTTGTAGCCAATTGACAACTGCCAATAATGGACCCGATTCTGCTCGGTTAGAAAATCCTGCATGTCTGCTGTCTTTGTAAACCTGAAGATTTGCATAAAAGCTAATATCCGTGAAAACGTCTTGGAACGATTTTGAGGAAACTGTTGCACGAAATACCAGTATAATTGTTTTATGTTCATCTTGACGACAAATTAGAAATGGATGCTGTTCGTTGGGAAGAACTTTCAAATCAGAAATCATCAATAGAAATTGTGCAGGAAACAACGATTTACATGGAGCAAGTTTCTCTTTGACGTATAGGAATTTCGAATTCGGATAATTTCCATCGAGTTCGTACATATCATGGACCCACCAACATAGATTAATCAATAGACGAACACAAACTTTACCTTGAGCACTTGAATGTAAACATTTTGATTGATCTATTTTGGAAAGATCAGGAAATTCGAATCTTTTCTGATCATTTTCCAAATAATTTCAAGTAGCCATTCAGATCAGAAACTATCTACAAGATAATGAAAAGATCAAGAGATAATTATCTTTAAAGCTGTAGCAAGATAGAAGAATTATTTCTACTTTTAGTAGTCAACGATTTTCTTACTGCTACACTGCTCAATCAAAAAGTTCGATCCCTTTCAAATATATATCCATCAGTACGATATTCCGTGCTTCTGTCGACATCGATTGTTTCATAAAACTAAACTTCTATTTATGATGGATAGTGATCATGTCATTTGATGTAGAAATGGATACATCCTTTTTTCATTCATCTCTTGGCGATGATGCACTAACCGCTCCTGTACATTGATAAATCGCTTCATTGCCATTGAACGTTTCTTTTCGGACAGTCCATCGGCAAGCATTTTTTAATCATCCAACGACTATAGCTTACAATTACAAGTCTCAATCGATATTAATGAATTGTTTCCCATAGCTGACTTTATTACTTAGATCGAAATCAACTCTAGGTTCTAGGATGTGGGTGTGCGTCTCAAGTGAAAGAAGACGCATACCCACACCCATATCTATATGAAGAATGAAAACCGTAATGTATGAGTGCATTTCAGCATATAATTCAAGACATTTCATTGACAAATCACTTTCAGAAAACTAATCATTTGTATTTCATTTTATAGAGAATTGTTTACACTTTCATTCATCTCTACATTTGAAATAATTTTCACTTTTACTTTGAGTAATTTTTGGCGTACTGTATTTTGTTCAAATTTAATTTATGGGCTACTAAAAAGTCGACTTATAACTCTTAAAGAGCAATCTTACAACAATTTTGAAAATATATTCAAAAACAACACAACATTTTTTGCAAATTTCTGCAGACTCGTTTAAGAGACTGAAAAATGAATAAACATTTTTGTCAAATTACTTTTTGATCTATTTTTTTTTCTTATTAAAGTGAACTCGAACAATGTAAATTATAAAATATCGATAGAAGAAATGTACAATATTAATAACATTATATTAGTCGGTTTTACCCGTTATTTGAAAGGAGAACAACTTGATAACAATGAAATCGTTGTAAGATGAACAAATCGAATATTTAATTTAAATTAGAAAAAAAACTCTGATATAAAAATCTTTTGTAATTTCTTTAAAAGATCTTTTTTAATATGAAATTGATGTTAAGACGAAAAGTATCACTCTATCATAAATAAAACATATTCAAAGTTGAATTCAATCTATTTTGAATATTTTCGCTAAATTTTGTCAAAATGATATCCAACTCCGTAGCCAATGTCGAAAAGGATGTTTATAGTTCATATTTATGAGAAGTGTTAGGAAAAAAACTGCTAAGAACTGCTAAAACTGACTTAGCTGTAAAAATTAAATAGTTATTCATGAATTATAAAGAAAACTGTTTATTTATCTTTTCAACAAAAAAGAATTTACGACGTACGTTAATGTATCCGATGAAATCTTCCTTATTATTTGATCTGAATTTTATCCTTTCGATAGTGTCTCACTATCAAGTATTTTCCGAAAGTTTCAGTCAACAATAGTGAGAATCAATCGAAGAAATTGTAATATTAGTCTTTTTTTAATAATATATAAATAACTATTATCTTTATCTGAAGTAGTATTTCTTCTAATAGTTCTCTTAGAAATATGAACCATGGTTAAATATTCCATATATCTATATAAGTATTTTTGAAATTTTTCTTTGAGTTCGAGTATATCTTCTTCTCGTATTCGGACAAAATTACTGAACTATTATGTATAAATACACATTTATTTTTTTATCACTTCTTTAAAAAATATCTCGTTTTCAGTTGGAATCATTTTAGTACAAAATACTTCATAAAAAAATTGCCAATTTAAAAAAAAAACCATTTTCTGTACATATGAAATCGATTTGTTATAGATTTTTCGGAAAATATTGTGGTTTAATCATATTTTGAGTTGATCCGGCTTTTATTTAGCTAATTAATATTTATTTGTTTATTGTTATTGAGTTCCATAGAATAAATCCATATGTTGATAAATTATTTCTTTAATTAATAAATAATTTTCAATTAATTCATCCATTTGTTATTGCAATATACTTGTTATATTTAAATTTCGATAATTCTGTTTTTCTAATTTTAATTATTCATATATAAATGAAAAAAGATTTGTTGATAAATAAAAATCAATTAATTGTTGACATGATACAATTGTTAATTTAGTTGATTTTTATTTTAATAAACGTTCTGTTGTTAATCATCATTCGTGCAAAGAATCTTTTTAAAAGTCATACTCATTTAATATTTCTTGTCGATTATAAAGAATTAACTTTAAACTAATTTGATATTGTTTTTCAAATTTCATTAAACTGTTTTTCATAAAGAAAAATTTCATTTTCATCTTCAATATTATCTGTTTGAATTAATTCTTTTGTTAATTGTTGTATGATCATTATTTAATTATAATTGTAATGTTGAAAAGTTACTATTATCATTATTATGCTCAAAATGTTAACAATAAAGATGTAAACGTTTAGAATAATTACCAATTAGATTTACATGTTCAAGATGAAATTCATTTAAACATTATATTGATTTTCTTGTTGATCTAGAGGGTGTGGTTATGGATCTTTTTTTCAATGACACCAAAACCCACATCCATAGATACCTTTATGAATAAGTGTGCACTTCTAGCTACCATTATCGCGATCTCATTCCAGCTAAAGGAATCATCAGATGAGTTCGATAAATCTTGAGAGTGTGTGTCTGGATGTGCCCTGTGTAAAAACAATCAGTCAGATACCCTACCACACCCACACCCTATCTAGTGAACGGGTTTGGCCGCTATTATGAGGACTTTGTAAATAGGAAAACTTTAATGTTCCATTTGATTAGGTTACTAGATTATGAGTATGAAATGAACTTTAGAGATAGGAAAAGATTGAATCTATCCGAATGCAGCCTCTCTCACTCTTGCTTGACTTGTTAAATGATTAGAAGTGTATTTGAACTATTGATAAAAAATATATTCTTTATTTGTTATGTTTCCAATTCGATATTCATACAGATAGAATTAATCTAAAAATCTGCACATTATAATCATGAGATTGCTCGATATGACTTTCATTACATTGGCAATTTATGGTTAGATTATTTGTGTTATAGTTCTGATTTAGCCATTACTCGATGTAAAATCAATTCAAATTCGTTTGTTATTGCAATTACATTCATGGTCAACAATATTAAATAATAGTAATTATGGAATTGAAAAACACCATGAAAATTATGAAAAATGCTTCAAGAATTTATTTTTTAGTATTAAAACACATTTACAATCCAATAGAACAACGAAACCATCGAAATATTTTAACAAAATTTTGGTAAACATGACTTAAAAGTAAAAGAATGTTTTTCAATATCTAAAAAAATAATATGGATTTAAGCTTTATATTATTCTATTAATACGTCAAGTGTTATGAAACAAATACAGCTGTTAATTATCATTTTTTAGAAGATCTTGGTTTTTATATCTTACATCCAAGAAATAATGCTAATACATAAACCAAAAGGTGCACTTTGCAATTTTTAGAAAGAATGATACAACTATGTTTAATATTTTCATCTAAGACAATTAATCATTCTACATGACTGAATACAAAATTGATTTCATTATAAAAAAAAATTCTGCTTTATCTTGAGTCGATGAAAAATGAACTGATCAGAGAAGTAGATGATTGAAAACGATATGATTGACATGAAGGAAAAACAGAAAGGTACAATACAACTTTTTCGTCATATTTTCAATTTAAACTTATTTTGAAGATACAAAAACTTAATTTTGTGATTGTTCTCGAAATCAGACAATGAAATATTGATTCTATGAGACGAGTTAATATTAAATTAAAAATAACTCTTTCGATTTTAAATTTCGTTCTAACTAATTAACAATATTATTCAATGTCAAAGAAATCTTTTGATGATGATTGCTTTCGAAAAAAAACTTGTATAAACACAAAAAAAAAAAAAAAAAATATGAATAATCTGTTTTTCTTTTGTTTGATTGTATCTTTGTTTAACATAAATACATAATAATTTGTTCAACAAGAGGGATGAACTAATTGATAGAATATAACATTAACGATGACATTCTTTTTCCTTGCTAAGAATGAAGTTTTTTATAAATTTCTTGTGTTTTGCATCAAAGAAAAATTAAAAGTAGATTTAGAAAAAGCATTCAAAACTGAACAGACAACTGCCATAAAGAATCACTAGGAGTTAGGTAACACTTAACTTCAATTAGAAATTCAAAGAATTCGCTTATTTATATTTACAAAAAAAAAAGACATACCCAATATTGATAATTACCAGAATCTTAACAATTCTTCATGGCGATTTTGAATGCTCGTCTCGAATCTATTTTTAATTCTGTCGAATATAAAATAAAGGACTTAAAATTAGTTGAAATCGATCGATAAAATAATAATAATAAAAAATACAAATTTTTTTACTGATTTGAAAACCTTTTGCTTCGTATTTAATCAAAAATGTCATCTTTTGATATACTAGTCTAGGAATTGATGCATCTCTATTTAGCAATCCACCATTCATTTTTTGTTATTTATTGATCTATTTTTCAAAGACTTGATTGTCTGTTACAATAGAAATCTGATAATAAACAGAAGAAAGATAAAAATTTTGTTTAATTCTTTACATATTTGTGCATTGTACTAATAATTAAAAAATTCTATTACTTTCGTTATATTTATTGATGGAGTCCTTTTTCACTGTGTAGAGTATAGCGAAATTGAGGAGTGAAATGTCCGTAAAATATCTGTACCCATGAGTAAGGCATATCATTTCTTAACCTTCAACGATTGAATGATATGAGAACGTTCGGTTACCACCATACGGTCACACCGTCTTCCCTTATGAACAGTAGTCGGTGCCCGGTCACTATGTGTTCTCTTCACTCCTCTCTTTCCTTACTCGTTCTCCCTCTGGTGTATATTCATACAGAAGAATAAATACTTAAACAATGTTTCACTGAGTTCACATAGAAACGTGAAGAAAAAAAAAATGTATTAAAATTCATTCATGTGATGAATCAAAAAGTTGAACTGATTAAAACGGGTTTGTTCTTTTACCAGCACACTTTAATCTATTTTCGAGGCAAAAACTGATGATTTGATACGTTTTAATGCATTTTTATTTATCAATGAGAATCAACAAATAAATCATTGTTTAGATTCGATGATTTTTTTTCCCCGGTAACAACGCATTTTAATTAGGCTCTATATATTCTAACATTACAGAAAAAAGAGTATTAGAAATCTTGTTAATACCAAAACCTACACTGACCTATGGGAAAAAGAGTTGAAATCCGATTTTTCTAATTTTCTAACAATGTGTTTTTAAAAAAACTCAGTGTAATGAAAATTTTCAGAAAAAAAATCGAAAACATTTTTTTGTTACAATTATTACGAAAGACGTCATGCTCTAAATATATTAGCGGTGTTCTTTTAGGAATCAGGTTAACAATTTTTTTTTCATTAACTTTTTTCTTTTTGAAATTGATAAAAATTAAAAAAATCAACTTTTTATTTCTATCACTTCTCCCATCGCATAAGCATTCTATCAGTTATATTGTTTATTATTCATTGATATATATATATAGATTATTCTCAGCATATAAGTTCATAAAAGAACCTTAGTTAGCCATTTTTTTATACACTTCATAATATTTGTTTAAAATTTTGACCCATCTTCTGCTCAGATTCATTTTTCCTGCAATGATCTTTCCGATAATAAGTGAGTTACTTAAATCGAAAAATTTTATTTTTCCATGACAACAATCACTGAAAGTTCACATTTTTTTTTCTTCACTTGTCTTTAGTTAAATTTGTATTGCTGTTTAAATGGTTATGCACCATTTTAAAGAATGGATGCATTCATCAACTAAAATTTAACTCAAACTACTAAAGACAAAGAGAAATCAAATCTATGAGAAATCTTACAAATTTGTTAACTCTTTATCGAAAAGACACTGAGTTGCTACGAAAAAGTAGTAAACAAAATAGTTTATCATATGAATAGAAATAGTAAGAATTTGTTCAGTTGTTTCTTTATTTATTTTTTCGTTTTTCAGAGAAATGCTTTGTTCTGTTAATGATGTTGGTCATTCATATATGAACCGTCTTGATATGAGAAGGTACTGATTAAGCACATATATGTGAGCCAGTAGGAGACTTCTATTATTAAGTCCTTAATTTTTTGTGCTAATTTGATTTCAAAGAATTTTTAAATATCATCCAATAAATAAGTATTGTGATTAGGATTAGTGAAGAATAGCTATATCCCACATACCATCATATTACAAGCAATAGAAAAATACAGTGGCTATGAATGTAAATAACTGAGTCACAGCTTTGGAATAATATTACTCAATTATTTACATTCATATGGCAATCAATACGTTCTTCCGAAGGGAACATAACTACACAACTATTACTATATGTTATTTAACCTCGAATTTCTATGAATAAATATTACCCGTAACCTGTTATTTATTTGTAAGCACTGCGTGTTACTGTTACTTATACTAAAAGGTGTTCCCAAAATGTCGAGCCACTCTTTATAAATTGACATTATCTATATCAAATATATTTAGAGGTACTTAATTGAATTATACAGTTTTGTAGAAAAATGAGAAGAGCTATCATCTGAAAAATTATGATCACTTTTTTACATGATGACTAAGTATTTTACATCTTACATTTTTTTGCAAAAATAAAATATGCTTGTAACGTCTGAAGCGAAGTATCGTTTTCTAGCTATTTTCATATAATTCGATAGAATTCGACGAGCTTAGCAAGAATATGAGTATCAAAAAAAGAAATTCTGATGCTGTTTTCGATAGAAAATCTGAAGCAAATCAGAAAGATTAATAAAAGTCTTATATATTTTGCATTAGAGAGAATATGGTAAACTTTCAATAACTTTAGCTGATCGACATATTCCATCTGTTCATGAAGCTCGGAACGATTATTTTCACCTTCACTATGTCACACTGCATTTCGAAACATAAATTAACACCCGAGTAGCTAAAATTATGGAAAGTCAAACATACTCTCTAATGCAAGATATGTGAGATTTTTATTAATCTTTCTGATTTCCAAGTTTTCTATTGAAAACAGCATCGGAATTTCTTTTTAATATTCATATTCTCGCAGAGCTCATCAAACTCTATTGAACCATATGAAAATGTCTAGAAAACGATACTTTGCTTCAGACATAATAAGTATATTTTGCTTTTGCAAAAAAAAATAAGATGTAAAATGCTTAGTCATCATGAAAAAAGTGATCATCATTTTTCAGATGTTAGTTCTTCTTATTTTCTACAAAACTGTATAGTTCAATTAAGTACCTATACATTTATTTGATATAGATAATGTCAATTTAGAAAGAGGAGCGGAAATTTGTGGGACACCCCTTAATAAGATATATGGACTGTAGTTACTCTTCATTAGTTTTAATGCGTTAAAATGTATTTCTGAAAACTTTCATAATGATATTGAAGAATAAGAAAAAGAGCACCGTTGGAAACGTGATGTTTTGAATGTTTTTGATGGCCCACAATGATTTGAATAGTAGAAAAGAGCAAATTATTGTAACAGATTAATTTCACTTTTTCACTGCATGATAAGTCAAGCGTAGCGGTCATATGAGAAGAGAATGATCGAATAAAAGAGAAAAAAATGAATGAGTAACTCTTGCAGTCATAGACCGTAATACACTAAGAGAGACAGTTGATGATGGTCTTTGACTTATGTATTGGTATATAATGTTGTCTTGTCTGTTCTTTTATTTTCTAATATATTTGCTTTCTCCTTTCTAACTTTGATAACTAAATGTGGAGAGATTCATATTGCATTCTAAAGATTAAAACGTAGAAAAAACTTTGTTTATCAAAGACTGACAAAGACCCTGTATAACAAACAATCACTGCCTGTGATATGAGCATAGCATGATATGATCTCTTTTCTTACGTTTTCTTGTGTATCTCTCTCTCTCTCGCGCGCGCTTGATCAATATATCAAAAGGGGTATAAATTATTGAATGAAAATCAGTTTGATTAAAAAAACAATTCTATTTATTGTTTTATAGAAAATGACAAATATGAATGACCCATTATCTGTATCAAATCTAGGTGGCGATTTTCCATTCAACAAGCAAACAAGACAAAATGTTGTCTGTACAGAGCCACCTTCTTATGAATCATTATTAAACAATCCAAATATTTCTGTTAAAGCACATTATCCATCTCAATCAGGGTTGGTATATTATGACAACAGAACAAATACATTAACCCATGCACAATCAGCTCCGACGGAGTCTATACAACAAATAAAAACTTATCGAGTTTGGTCTATTTTAAATATATTGTCCTGCTGTTGTTGTTTCGGATGTGTGGCTTGTTACTATACGAAGAAGACTGAACATTTAAAAGAGGGAAACAATTTTGAAGCTGCACTCACTGCTTCAAAAAGGGCTCGAACTTGGAATATTGTTGCGACAATATTAGGAGTAGTTGTCTTTGCTATTCATTTACTGGTAGAAATATCTAAACATCCAATTTGATTAATGTATTTGTATGTAACCACGTCGATATTGTCTTATATTTACTCATGTATTTCTTCATTCATTAATATTAATAAATAATAATAGTTATGTCCTAATCATTCGATACAAACAAAATAGAATTTATGATTAAATTCTTTATTTTTGAAATGAATTTATTGAAAAATATTTGGAGAATGATTAGTAAATAATCAATTTCATCGTGAACTATATTGGTCACTAGTCATAGTAATTTGTTTCTATTGATCGATATAATTTTATTATATTCTGATAATTCCCAACTTAGTTTTATTACAATACATATTTTGAAATTGTCATTTTCTTCGTTTCATATGATGTTTAGTTTGTGGATAATGAATAAATTGATAATGATTTCAAGATTTTTAAATTTCACATGTTGTATAATTAGTTTATTCTTAAAGCGAATTCTTATTACACTGTTGTTGATATTCTCATTATAAATTGGGATCTTAATGAAATTTTCGAAGAAGAATTCATGTGTTCAACTACACAAATAAATTCATTCACCGTTGATACTTCAATCGTAAATGATACTTGAATTCTGATGCTAAGTTTTTGAAAACGAATTTTTCAGTACCTCATCCAAGAACTTAAAACTATGAGAAGAGAATTAATTTCTCTCATTCTCTTCAGTTTGATGCAGTCCTGTTTCGGGTGTGAGTAATCAGCAGAAGTTACACAGGCACTGTCACACCCACACTCTACATACTTATTATTGTATTATCGACATATCAACTCCTGATTAGCTTTTTTTTCAATAGTAATTTTAAATGTAGTAGAAGAAAAAAATCTATTGTAAATACTATCTTTATGGTTTTATTTTTTTTTCACTCGATTCAAGTTAAAATATTTTCTGCCATTTATTATAACAAACGAACTTTCAAAGTTACTTCAATATTTTGTTTTCGCTTAATTTATTCATTATGATTGAAGTTGAGTATGTTCTTTTTGTGTACTCAAAAAGTGAGTACACTCTAGAATCGGTCAGTGTGTCCGTCCGTCCGTCCGTCCGTCCGTTTACACGATAACTTTTGAAAGGAGAGTCAGATCGCGATGAAATTTTCTAAACAGTTCAGTCTTAACAAGATCTCGGTCGAGTTCGAAGATGAGAAGGATTGGCCGAGCCCTTCCTGAGTTATTGCAAAAATACTCATTTCTCCCTATACCTTCCCTATGGAAAGATCGACCCTTTCCCGCTTTCGTAAATAACTTTTCCTATCATAGTCAACTAAAACCCCAACTATTATATACCATTCGATAGAGAATTTCACGAGCTAA
>CAJNSZ010000210.1:0-31497 GCA_905329745.1 Rotaria sp. Silwood2
CAGGGTCAAAATGACATGAATCATAATGAATGATGACATCGACATCTATTTAGGATGCTGTATAGCAGTGTTAAACAGAGCTTGGAAATAAATACCTATCAGTGTATGATCGAGATTAAAACAACAACCAGGGTCTCATTATGAGTAAAAAGCACATAGCTTTGCCTACAGTTGGCTCTCATAAAGAGATACTTCTATATGATGAATTTAGTATCATGGGATTGAGGTAACAATGAAGTACTTCTATATCTAATCTCATAGCGTCTGGAAAATAAGAGTTAAAGATAGGAATGCACGGTTCCGGTTCCAATCGGTTCTTATCGGTTTCGGTTTCGGTTCTAATCGGTTCCGGTTTCGGTTCCAATCGGTTCCATGGGTTTCGGTTCCAGAACCGGAACCGGTATTGGTTAAAACCGTAACCGGTGCATCCCTACATGCCTGTCATTGATACGAGACTAGCCACTTCAGCTTGGCTCAATTCGACCTTGCTATTGTTTGTCGTATTTGTAGAGGTCATTCCGCGCAATGCTCTGAATACAAATCAGGCTTTTGTTGTCTATAAAATGAGAAATTATTTTAGTGAATGTTGTACATGACAGTTATGAAAATGTGTCAGCTGTCTGGTTAATTACTGTGCCTTTATGTACTTAATAAAAAAATAAATAAAAAATATATAGTGAAAAAATTATCATAGAGTGGTGTGGACGAACGTACTTGCTCTGCAGATACCTAGAAGAAAAAATAACTATGGTAACTTATGATAAGCATCAAGCACAACATTCAAGCGAAATATATTTGAAATGCGAACATACATTCAACAACAAACATGCAAAAAAAATAGCAATTCGATTTATGGAACATTGTTACATGCAGCATATGATTATTATAAGAGGGAGAAAGTGCGACTCCCATGTGGCTGTGAATAGATGACTGGATGGAATTGTGCGGCTCTTGTCTAAACCGACATCCCAAGAAGACATGCGAATATCTGAGAATAGATAGGAATGTTCGATTAGATTTTTCCACCTTGATTTGAATTTGAAATTGATTTTCTAATTGAAAATTCAATAAAAAGATGTTTTGAAACATGATCTAAGAATAATTTGAATAGACTCTTGTAACAAATCAGCATTATATGAAATAATAAATTTCTTTCTTTTTTTAATTTAATTGACTTTTTATTTCTTGAAACTCATTTATAAATTTAATACGTATAATCATGAATATTATTTCAATAAATATTAACATAAGGAACATTTCCATTTTACTTAAAGTTGAATAAATTGTGAATTTATCAATAAAATTTATTCTTATTTATTCTGATCATCATCGATGCTTTAAAAATTATTAAAAGATCATTGATTATTTTCTTTTTCTGTTCTTATTTATTCTTAATGATTATTTATGAAATCAAATCAGATACAGAAACTCCTTTAGAAATAAAGAACGTTAAAGTTAATACTTTTTTCTAATTTAAATAATGAATATTTTAGCCTGAGAATAGTTCATCGTACATTGATGTAAAGGGTGTTTCATAAATTTCGACACCTTCTTTATGTTTTTTTCTATCCTGCAGTATTCAATGGTGAAGAGATATGGAACATATATATTTCAATAGTAGCATCTACACTATCATAAGAGAAAACTTGCATTGGTTCTGCATTAACCATACGAGAGCACAACATCGTTCAAGATTTGAAGAGTTTTGCCGAAGTTATTTTTTATTTGTTCGCTATCGAAATTATCATAAATAGCATCCATTCTAATTTTTTCACTTCCTGTAAGTCATTTCTATCGTTCTGTTCTGATTTTAAGTTGTTCAAGTGAGAGAGAATTTCTATTCCCGTGCATATTTCAGAGGTGTGGATATTGCTACAGAGGAAGATAATGCCCATATCTCTGAAATGTAAACACACATACAAATTTTCTCTCATCAGAATAGCGTGCAATAAGAACAGAAAGATAGAAGTGACTCGCAGCGAATGAACAAATAAGAGTAGCTGCTACTTTTTTAATCGTAATAGTGAAAAAATAAAAAATGACTTTGCAAAAATTTTTTCCAAGCTTTCATCCATGTTGTATTTTGGCAGAGTTGATATAAAATTAATACAAGTTTTTTTTTATTGATAGCGTAGATATTACTGTTAAAATATATATATATTCCATATCTCTCCACCATTGAATTCAGCAAAATAGCAAAAAAAGAAATTGAAACTTAAAAAACGCCCCTTATTATTTCTTATTTGTACTATATAATGTAACCTGTCAATCACAATTAAATATAT
The DNA here is from genome assembly GCA_905329745.1 of Rotaria sp. Silwood2. NCBI lineage: Eukaryota > Metazoa > Rotifera > Eurotatoria > Philodinida > Philodinidae > Rotaria > Rotaria sp. Silwood2. Next base: position 2,286 of record CAJNSZ010000210.1, read on the forward strand.
TAACTTGTTTTCTTATCTGATATAATTGATAGTTTTCAGAAGATAACCAATTAAATTCATCTAAAAATCTGTATAAATTTACAGTTTAGATTGTTTTAATATGTTATTTGTTTTTCTTTAGACTAAATACAATGTTGAAAATAAAACGACTCCGTGGATGTGAATATTCTTTTTACAGCATATTCACACGCACATTCCGTAACATGAAAGCTATCTATAGTCATTTATGATTTGACTATTCTTAGTAGTGATCATTCAAGTGGTTATCTTCTTTTTTTCGTTTATTGCTATAATTCATCATTCGAACAAACGAATTGATTCTCTTATTGCGATAAAATCAGTATTTCTCAATTAAAAAATTTAATTGAGCATTTTTAATGTTCAAAATAAAGAACTTATTTTTCTAGTAAATAAATAAAATAGAAAACTGAAGAATAGATTCTTATTTATTCATTAATGAATGCTGCACATAGCACATATTCAATACATTTGTTCAACGTAAGATATGTTAGCAGTGGGTTCACATTTTTCTTGCTGACATTTGCTCCTGAACTTGTGAGAATTCTCTGATTGGTTATGATGGATGCAGAACTCGCTTCATTGTCGAATGGTCATGTTGTCAAAGGAGACGCTTTCGAAAAACAAGGAATCTGTGTCGAAACACTGGATTATGAATGCACGTCGATGGTATATCTCGCTGCTCTCTTATCAGGGTTATTGAGGTGAGTGAAGCTAATGATAGATTTGTGTTATTGAACAAAACATTCGACTATCATGAATCGTGTAAAAATTGATATTGGATATGAGGGAAGATGAAAGATTTGCTCTTCACTGACACCCGCACTTATCTTTGCATCTATGTGCTAGACAAGTTTGGTAAATAAGACTGCTCGAATGATAGTAAGTGCTATGTAGTCAATTAAAAAAAGCTTGATTTTTTGAAGACTACTTGAAAATTAGCAATCCAACGAGACAAAAATCCTTTCACAATCATTTAACCATTCATCTTTAATAACTTTCTTCTGAAAATAAATTAAAAAAACACAATAATTCTTAATTCTTTTTTTTTCTGCAATACTTTTTCTTCATTCACAATTTTGAATTGGCATGAAAACTACGTAGCATTATAATATGTTAATACAAAATTCATGATTCATCTATAATTTAAATCTGTCTTCATCACACCCACACCCACGCTTTTATTGATAGTGAAATGAAAAATGAGCACTAAGAATAAATAACACCGGTTAATAATAAGCATCATTCGTTGAACTTGATTCATATGATTCCTCACTTGTCATTCTATGAAGAAGAAATACAACGTCTTTCGAGAAGGATTCGCTACAGTCTGTCTTGTGTAGCACGACGTTCTTCATCAATGGCTGGACGATTTCAACGTACACTGGTGGTGTTGGCGAGCGTTTGAATGTGACAACGAAAGTCAACACTCGATCGATCGACTCATCCATCGGCAATACCGAGTGATATTGATCAGTGTTCAACTGCATCAAGTCTCCTGGAAAGTGATACCTAAATCGTACATGCAGAGATTTTCCCAAGACTTCGTTGAAATCGGTAGGTTGTAACTCTGCTACCGTCATCAATTATTTCGCATTGTCTCTCGAGATATTCACCTGCTAAATAAAAGATATGAAAAGAATGCCAATGATTGTGAATGTAGATTTCAGAGATGTCGAGAAACCAATTTATTTGATATTCAATCGCTTTGTCTGTATCGTCTTGATCACAGCGCACTTGAATCATAACTTCAGGAACCGTGCGAACGTCATCATGACTTCAATTATCAACAGTTTTGCTAATAATATTCAAAGGTTCTACACGCACACTATCTCTCTCTTGATTCAATGCCATAACTGAAAAGTCTAATATCGACCCTAAATCGAATCGTCCGTTTCGAAATATGTTTGAAAATGAAATAAGATCGTAAGATTTCGCATGATTGAGTTGTTTTTGCCCAATGAAGCGTGTGAGACACAAAAAGAATTATTCCCATAGGATTTTGAAATCTTAATCTATTTCAATTCCTCAGTTTTGCCACTGGGTTGTTACTTGTTAATCTGCTTGAACATTCAATATTTTATTATCTGTTAATCAGTTTTAATATACAACTATTAATCGATTTTAAATCACTTGTATCCATATTTTTATCTCTTTCTATATAATACTTCTTTGTGTATAAAATGCTTCCCTGATTCGTATCCCGGCAGGTTTACTCATCTTATGTGTGTCTCCTACTTATGAAAGCAATCAGTTTCACTTTACTACTACTTTTTGGAATGTATTAAAAATGATTCATATTTTCGATAAACACGCTATTGATAAAAAGCAATTTTAACTGGATTACTTTATCTAAATTATATTTTGAAAATGGCACTAATATTTTTGGTGATCATGTATATTGTGTTTATGCGAGAACTTCTATCGTAATAAATATTACATGACATTTTTATCTACTGCAGTGTTGATAGCAATTAAAATTCCGCTCAAAATGTCTCGTATTAGTCCAAATTATTTGGTTCTCTATAGAACTTAGTGATATTCTCTCATATCTTGAAAATCGAATTATAGGCGAGAGAATCAAGAATAATTGATGAAGTGAATTATTATTTTCAATCAATTTATAAACTTTAATCAATTTCAATCGGATTTTCTGCAAAAAGTTGGAGATCCGCCAAAAAAAATGAGATCTTGACACTCAATCAAAAATAATCGTGATTTCTCATGAATATTTTTCACTAGGTACATATAGGTTGTTCTAAACTAGCGAACTAATATATTTTGCTATACAATGATGTGATTCTATATTTGTTCTATTGTTTTCCATCTATAACAATATACGTGGAAAACAACATCTTCCCCATGGGATATCAAACATGCGCTTATACGCTACCATGCTTAATGAAATAACACTAGTCAAATGAACAACTTTAAATAACTATAGATTTATTTTAACAAAAGTGGAAATTTATAATAGACAATTTCATAAAGAAAGACACATGAAATGACAGAATTTACTTTGGCATAAAAACTACAAAAATAAATCCTGTATAGACTAACTTTATGTTAGATAATACTGACAATTGTGCAATTAGATTTTTAGCACTTTTAAATAGTGACAATATGAGGTAACCATCGAATGTTTTTTATCTTTATATAGTTATACATGCAGGCTAGCTTAAGCTAGCGAACTGATGTATTTTACTAGACGATGACGTGATTCTACACTTGTTCTGGTTTTTTTCATCAAGACTGATCTAGGTAGAAAACAACGTTCTCCCCATGGGATATCGAACATGCGCTCATATGCTGCCATACTTAATGAAATAACATTGGTGAAGTGAACGACTTTAGGTAGTTATAAATTTATTTTCGCTGTTGTTAAAATAAATTTATAATTGTGTAATAAAATATGTATGAACAGGTGTAAGTGTTGATAATCAAGATGAACTATAAGTCGATTGTCTTTCGCGAGTTTACGCAAGAATCATTTCGACGTATTGAACATTATCGACAAGTAGAAGCTGAATGTATTGCTTCTGAACGATTAGAACGACCAACCATACCTGAAGACGATAATAATAAACGTCGTTGTATGAATAAGTCATCAGAAGATGAATCAATTAGTCACAAACAAGAGCCTAATAAAGAAATGGCCGTTGGACAAACATTACCACGACTTTTACAAAATAAATTTCCAGCTGAACTTATTGGAAAACCAATTGAAGAAATCGATTCGTATTATCGTGCAGAATATGTATGTATAATGTTTTGAAAGTATTTATTTTTATTCTTTTAAAATCATAGATATTTGTGGTTATTAATCGAAATAATACAATATTTCGATTTAGTGCAACACCAGCTTGTTTTATATTTTCTCCATTTAATTGCTTTCGACGTTTAGCTATACGTATATTAACACATTCACTTTTTAGTACCTTGGTTATGCTTACTATTTTAACTAATTGCATATTTATGACACTTAGAAATCCACCGGAAACGACTGAGTAGCTAATACTCTTTTAGTTTCTTCCTAATAACATCATGTTTTTTTTTTTTCTAATAAAAATAAATAGATACGTTTTTACAATAATTTACACACTTGAAGCATTAACAAAATGTGTTGCACGAGGATTTATTCTACAAAAATATACTTTTTTACGTGATCCATGGAATTGGTTAGATTTTATTGTAATTACACTTGCGTATGTATTAAAAAGATGATATATTTTATTCTGAATTTTTTGTTCGATTATTTTTAGATATATAACATTTTTTATCAATTTGGGAAATGTTGCAGTACTACGAACATTTCGTGTATTAAGAGCATTAAAAACTGTTGCAGTTGTACCTGGTATATTGTTTAATATATATAGATTAATAATTAATTGATATTTCTAGGTTTAAAAACAATTGTTAATGCTTTAATACAATCTTTTATTTCTCTACGAGATGTGTCTGTTTTATCAAGTTTTATTCTTTCTATATTTGCCTTGGTTGGAGATTTTTAAAAAAATATATTAGATAAGTTGTTCTTCTAATTATAGATAGGATTACAATTGTATATGGGCGCTCTTCGACAAAAATGTGTACAAACTTATGAATATTTCTTAAATAGTTCCAATTTTTCCAGTATTGGATTTAATATGTCATATGAATCTTATTTTCAAGAAATCGATAATGAAAGTATGTTGAGATATTTATTACAATGAATCGAAGAGATTTTCTATAAATTCATTAGTAGGAAAAATTCCGAAACTTGATGTTGTTAATTGATGATTATTTATTACATCAAGGAATTAACGTTGCATTGATTAGAGTAAACCACGAGTTTGAATATAAATGAGTCTTCAATTTTGTCAGATGAATTCGAAAATAAGTGAAAAAGAACCAGACCAGTACTTGTCTCTAGAGGAAATTAAAAAATTGTATTCGAATTATTAATTATAATTCAGATATAGTGTGATGAATAATGTCTGATTTTCTTTTTATTTAGAGAATAAGTAGAACTTGTTATGATAAATATTCACTACAGACCAGTACTATTCTCCACGTAATTGAATTTTTATATAAATGTCGCGGCATGCAGACGCGTAGCATCCCTCGAGAAGTCGTGACTTGTACACGTCTCTGTGTAAAAATCCATCGCAAAATTTATAGAATGTTCTTGTACGCCTTACTGGAATAACCGTTCAATCGAATGAGTGACCTTCAATTGTAACATCACCAAATGTCTGAAACTAACAGGTGGATTATTACTTAGATTTCAACTATAGTATTGCCGCTATCTGGGATGAGATTGTTGAAACACACACGCCTAAGAACAGCTAATAATACCACGGAAATATAGAGCACAGACATATCTCAATTATAATTTTTAAAACGATTTTTGTGTTTTATCTACAATGATTCTGATGTTTTTTTTTTCCAAATTTTCATTTATGTTCACATTCGAATTAGGAATATACTAATTTTTGCTTTTTCTTAGTCGAACAATTTTTTCGATAGATTTCTCGTTCGATTTTGCATCTTTCACTTAAACGGAACAACATACTTTATGTGTTTAGACCTAATGAAACGAATAGATTCATAATACATCAATTTAATAATTCTTTTTTCTTAACAAGTTTTCTACATTAGGGTTTTAGTGAGTGATTTTGTCCGGTACTCTTACAATTTATTTTTCAAAAAAAGCAACGTTCTGTTCCATTAGATCAAAAGTGTAAGAACGCTGAAGATGATCATATATACAAAATTTTAAAGAAGTTGTGCCAATTTCTATTTTATTGATCAAAAATAATGATCATTTGCCCAAAACGTTAAGTCTTCGATGATTAAGAGAAAGGCTGACAAAAAATAAAGAATTATGAAAGTGATGTATTATTAGTCCATGCGTTATATAGGGTCTGAGCAAATAAGGTAAACTGTTTCGTTTAAGTAAAAGATGCAAAATTGAATGACTTTACAGATCATCGGTTATTTTCATATAATTGTAAGTATCATATATGAGTCACTAAGAGTTGCAGTATAAGGTAATATATAGATGGACAGAATGGAGAAAAATATGTTCTTCGTAAGATGTGAAAACATATATCTTCTACTATCGGGATAGATATCCTAAGACAATTATACTAGAATGAATATCTTAATCTCTATTGAGCATCGGAGTGTACTATCATCGACGCTAACGATAATCTTTTATAATTTACTTTTCACTTTTACTTTTATAGCTTATTGGTATAAAGAAAATGATCTTTATGTTCTTTGCGGTAATGCAAGTGGAAGTACAAAATGTCCTAATGGTTATGTTTGTATGAAAGATCGAGGTCAAAAGTAAGTTTTTGTTTTTAATCATTAACTTAACAAACTTTTGTTGTTTTTAGTCCCGATTATGGATATACAAGGTAGACTTTATTTACTTTTGTTTTCATTTAAATTTCTGTTAATACAGTTTTGATAATTATGGTTGGGCTATGCTTGCATGTTTTCGATTAATGACACAAGATTATTGGGAAAATCTTTATCAATTAGTAAAACGACAAAAAAAAGCGAATTCTATAAATTATTATTATTATATTTTAATCTAGATACTATCAGCAGCTGGTCGTTATCATTTTCTATATTTTCTTGCTATCATATTTTTTGGTTCATTTTATTTGGTCAATTTAATCTTAGCTATCGTTTCCATGTCTTATCTAGAACAACAAAAACTAGTTGAAGCTGAAAATGAAGAACGTGAAAGACGTAAAATTCAAGATGATATTGAACTAAAAAATGAAGAAGCACAAAAAGCATCAGAAGCTCATGCATTTTTAAATGTTGAAAATGCACTATGTTTTGAAGATTCAAACCATAAAATTTCACATTCCGCTGTTTCTATTGAATATGAACAAAACGAAAAAGTAAATAATTAAGTTTCTTTTTGTTTTTTTTTTAAATGAAATAAAATTTTTAGAAAAATGAACTAAGTAACACACAATCATTTCAAATATTATCGTCAATTAACACAATGAAAAGGGATGCTATAAGAATACCAATTTTTAATGGAACACTACAAAATTCAGCAAATGAAAATAAAAAAAATCAACAAACAAGTAACTTTTCTCATTTATCAGAAGAAAATCAAAATAATATTGATTCACCTATTACAGTAAAAAGAAAATATATTATTATACTTGCTTTTCTAAAATTTATCTTAAAGCTTTATCAAGTTGAACCTCATATAAAATATGCTCCAATTGCTGAAATATTATCTGCTCAAGAATTGGATAGAACAAGTGTTCGCTTACAAAGTAAGTTGTATTATAATATATCTTATAAAACATTCATTGATTTATATGTCTGTTTTCAATTGATTATCTAGAACAGTATACTGTATTGTACAAAGTCGATCGTGGTACTGACAATCAGAACAATTTATTTGTTGAGAATGATCTTCAACTAACTGTGAATGAGTATGAACGGCAACTACAGTATCATTATAAAAGACATATGAACATTGTCGTTTCAAATATGGATAAAACTAATACATATGATCGAGCATTAGTTAAAATTCTACGAATTTATTGTCGCAAATGGAGTTGTGAGTCATCGATATTTCAAAAATTGCAAGTACGTTTTATTAAATATGACGTCTCGGTTCGAAAGTACTAAAACATATGAAGTGTCTCATTTGATGGCTTATATCAAAAGTACACAACAATACCTAAATTGTTTCGTCAATTGGATAGTTTCACTAGATTAGAGCAGCTTCTACAATAGTACGAAGTACTCGGAGATTGATTTGACCTCATAGCATAACAAGCTTGTTATCAAATATTAATACGAGACTCTTACATAGATAGTCCTCCAACTGATTAATCGCTTTTGAGTCATGGCTATGTCCATCGTGTAAACGCTAATAAGGAATGAATATTCTATAGAGAGTTCGAAGCCTATGCATATTGCTGTGGAAATATTGCATTTTTACGGTATATTTCAACTCAATACTGTACCCCCCCCCCCCTCCCCGTTCAGAAAACCACAAAAAGTTATTTTCGAATTTTGACTTGAAATTTATGCCAATATAATAAGAGAAAATCGAAAGCTATAAAAACTTTCACAATAAACCACTCTCATTAAGGTTAGTCTCTATGCAAAGTTTCAAGTTGAAATTCAAAAATTAAATTGCCTAGTCTTTCTGAGTTGGAGCATGGTATTATGCTAAAAAATACTGTAAATATACAATATTTCTGCAAAAATATGTCTAGAATCCGAATCCCAGACTTTCCTTGTTAGACAATTTGTCTCTACCGAATTTGAAGTATGATATTACAATGATATATGAGAAATACTGTAATTAACATTACATATTAGTTTCAACGAATATATTTATATCGGCCTCATCAATGCATAGTTATCTAAAATATTTCATCCATTGAAGATATTCATTCACTAGCATATTGTTATGATTCTATGCATGTAATAATTGTAAATTGTTTTTCGCTTTCAAATCACCTGATTTGTATACAATTCTCAAGCTATTATATCTTCAACGAGATTTTACTCATTTGATGGTCAACGTCATTTAGAAATCTAGATACTCTCTACTCATGATAAACCCATAATATATAGTCATATATCTTTTTATAGGCTGCTGTTGCTTTTTTTATATTGGATGCATTTGTTGATTTATTTATTACAATATGTATTATATTAAATACATTATTCATGGCACTTGATCAACCTGGTCAAAGTGAAAAGATGGCACGAATTTTAACGGCAGGCAATTATGTGTTTACAACTATATTTACAGCTGAATCTGTATTAAAAATAATTGCAATGACACCAGCTAAATTTATAAAAAATGGATGGAATGTATTTGATTTATTAATTGTTACAGTTAGTCTTATTGAATTAAGTCTTGCTAATATAAGAGGTTTAAGTGTTTTACGTTCATTTCGATTAGTAAGTCCTTGTAATAGAATTCTTGATTTTTTTTTATAAAGGTTTTTTTGTAATATTCTGTTAAGTTACGTGTATTTAAATTGGCTAAGTCTTGGCAAACATTGAATCGTCTTATGTCAATTATTGGTAAATCACTGGGAGCTTTAGGAAATTTAACATTGGTTCTTATTATTATTATATTTATTTTTGCTGTTGTGGGAATGCAGGTAAATTGAATGAAATTTTAAATGAATTTATTCTTAGTGATTTATAGTTATTCGGTCAAAAATATGCAGATAAATTTGATAAAAATATGCCAAGATGGAATTTCTTTGATTTTTTTCATGCATTTATGTGAGCTTATTTAATATATTTGAATAAAGAAAAAATTAATTTTTTTCTTTTTCAAGGATTGTCTTTCGTGTCTTATGTGGTGAATGGATTGAATCAATGTGGATATGTCTTGAATGTGCTGGATGGCCATGTATTCCATTTTTTCTATTAACGTTTGTCATTGGTAATCTTGTGGTACGTAATGCATACTTAGTGAAATTTCTTAGTCTTTTTTTTTTCTTTATTGAATAGAGCCATCATGACTGAGATATCACTTTAAAGATACTTTATTTAAATTTCAATACTATTTATCTGTAAAGCAGAGACTCTAATCAATGTTCCGCATTGATATCCGAGAACCTATTTGATATATCAGTTAGTGCTCATAATTAAGACATACATAAAATAATCTAGCGCACGTACTCGTTTACATTATATAAAAGACATTTACGAATTCAATTAAAAAACAAAATGAATTTTAAGTTCAATATGTCAGCTATGAAGCGTGTATCAGAAGCTCAAGTACTATATTAAATCGATTTTCTTTCTATCAATATTATGTGATATGGTAGATATGAGATGCTAAACTATTGCATGAATGCTGTAGCGACTATTGGGAGTTAAAAGTTGGAATGACATATATCGTGTATATATATATTTTTTTTTTTTTCTAAATCTTGTCCCATTAGACGTCGAAAAAACAATTTTCTTTCTATTTTTATCTTTTCTTTTTGTTATATTCGTCAAATAAAAAGAAAGATACTACTCTTGTTTATGCAAACCTACTACTATCGAAAAGAAAAAGTGCAACTTTTCAAATCGTTCTACTCTCTTCTTTCTTTCAATGCTGATCAAACTATTTCGCATAAAATTTAATGTATCTGATCGTTCTATTCATACCATTAGCATATGGATAAGACTAATATTTTATTTCTGTGATTAAATTATCAATAACTCTTCTGAAGTCATCATCGGGGTATAAAGAATTAAACAATAAATATTCCACACAGATAAAAGTCTTGTGTGTGAGCCAGTCCATATAAGTGACGATCGATTACTTTACGGTGTGCTCAATCAATATCTTCCGATTTAACTCATTTAAACATATATAATACAGACAACACTTTGATGATTTTTGGGACAAGTCGATTCAAAAACTATCGAACCCTAGATTTGATGAAGGGTCCTATCAAACCCATTAAAACTTGAAGAAATTATTGACATTCCACATTTTGAGAACGACTAGACTAATTCAGCTGAAATTTCCCCGGACACGTAGATCAATACGTTCTACACAAAACAAGATTTTTCTTTCAAACAATTCAGTCCTGATTATTCTATGGATTTTACTAATGAAAACACAAATCACGATTTAGACCAACTCAGATACTTCATATCTCTTGACTACAAGACGATAGAGATCTGAAATTTTTTTTTCACAAACAGATCAATGATAAGTTCAGCTTACTTGAAGAAAATGTTTGTTCAGGACATTTGACAAAATTGGTTTTTAGCCATTAAATCAGCTTGCGTCAAAAATCATCAAAGTATTTTCTATATTATATATGTTTAAATGAGTAAAATCGGAGAGTATTGATTGAGCACTGTGAATCGTCGCTTATGTAGATTGTCTCTTATGATGTTTTTCTTTCTTTTACTGTTCATTGAAATTAAGTCTACGAAGAAAATATGTAGTGAAATACTTATAGGACACTTTCTAATTTTCTATATTGATAGATATTAAATTTATTTTTGGCACTTTTACTTGCATCATTTGGTTCAAATGTTTTAACCGAAAAAGAAGATGAAGAAAATAAAATTGCTGAAGCAATTGATCGTATTCAACGATTTGTTCATTTTCTAATTAAACTTATTTTGCGTTTGTTTGATCGAATAAAACCAGGACAACAACAAAAGACTTCCATTGAAAATAATCATACCAATGGAACTGTAAGTTATAATCATATTTATTAAATCATTTATTTATTATTCAATTTCATTTCATTTTATTTCTTTAGTCACTTACTGCTACACAAGAATTAATTATTAATCTTCCTTTACCAATATTATATAAATTAGAAGAATTCAATGCTTCAATAGTTTCAACTAATGGTTTATCAACAGTACATGAAAATATTGGAACGCAATCAATAAATAATAATTCTATAACATCTCCTTCAACATGGCTAACTCTTCATATGCCACCAGATTGTTGTCCTACAATGATTTCAAAGCATTTTTCTTGTTGTGCTAAATATATTCCAAAACTTATACAAGAACGATGGACATATCTTCGTAGTCTAGTTCATTGTCTTGTTGAACATCAATTTTTTGAATGGTTTATCATTATTAGTATATTATTTAGTAGTGCAACTTTAGTAAGTTAATAAAAGATTAAAACAAAAATTTTAAAAGAATTTTCTTTTCTCTCTCTCTGCAAAGGCTTTAGAAGATGTAAATACACGACAACAGCCAACATTTTCTGAAGTGTTAGCTGTATTTGATAAGATTTTTACAGTTATTTTTACAATTGAATTCCTATTAAAATGGTTTGCATATGGAATAAAAACTTACTTTGCAAGTGGTTGGAATTGGTTAGATTTTGTTATTGTAGTTGTTAGTGTTCTTGGTACTATTCTTGATGCACTTGGCATAGCTGATATTCCAGCATTTAAATCAATGAGAACATTAAGAGCTTTACGTCCATTAAAAGCACTGTCAAGATTTGAAGGAATTCGTGTATGAAAATAATTTATTTAATTGTTTAGTTGTTTTTTTTTTGTTGTTTCCAAATAGGTTGTTGTTAACGCATTGTTTGGTGCTATACCATCAATATTTAATGTTTTACTTGTTTGTCTTGTATTTTGGTTGATATTTTCGATAATGGGTGTGCAATTATTTGGCGGAAAATTTTATAAATGTGTTTATGTTGGTACACATGATCGTGTTCATATATCAGAAAATGTAACGAATAAAATTGATTGTTTAAATAAAAATTTGACATGGGAAAATTCACGAATTAATTTTGATAATGTTCTTAGTGGTTATTTGGCTTTATTTCAAGTTGTAAGTTATTAAATATGATTTAATAAATAAAATAAAAAATATTTTCGAATAGAAAGATTAATAAATCTATCGAGTTACAAAATAAAAAATAAATATTATAAGGAATTTTTTATTTAGACAAATCATCGTTTTTAATCTATACAATATTTCTATATCTGTTATGTATCTTGAAAAGTAACTAACGAGTCATATAAATTATTTTTTTCAAAATTTTCTCGAATAAGATTCATAAAATTATTCTCATTTAATGTACAACACGTAAACAGGATGTTCTTTGAAAATTTAGTTTTATCATATTTTGATAAAGATTAATGTTTGTCTGAAAGTATAGTTAGAGTAGTCCTCATACGAATAAATCGAGTAAAAAGAAAATCTTCAATGTTGATATTATCTCACTCAATTGATAAAACTTGAAAGATTTTTTATCTGAATAAATTCACTTTTCATACTGATTAGCAACTATTTTGTCAAATACGATTCAAAAGGAATGTTTAAGTATAGGAGTAAAAGTTTGGATCCACTTTCACAGACAGATGCGTTAGCAATGCTTCACACATTGTAAACCGTGACAAGTGTTGCTGATATACGTTCACAAACCGAATATGTATCGTAGCTCTCTACGCGTTATACTATATGAATTATTTGCTTATTTTATTTCTGAAGGAATAAGTAAAAGAATCATGAAGAAATGTGTCTGAAAATAGATAGACTGAAACAATCTCTCTCTAATTAACAACATTAGCTACATTGTGCTTAGAGATGTGTAGGACCGTATTTTTTTTCGTCTCAATCCCCCGACCGAGAGAAAATTTTTTCAAAAGTTATTCGTATCGTATGTAAAAAAAAAATTTTCAATACTTTTGTTTTTATTTATTTACTTGACGATTTGCACTTTTTGAATCATCGCTGCTGAATTATATTCTGATTGATATGATTTAGAAAATAATTCGCTTAAAATCATAGAATATTTAACTATAGTCTTTAGTTTCAGTTAGAACAACTTTTTTCTCGTAGTCTTGGTCCAGGTTTTGATGATCGAGATCGGAACTACGGTTGATCATGCACATATCTAATCGTGTTTCACATTTAAATACCGCAGTAATTACATTAATAGCGTAGCTTGCGAATATGTCCATAGTTGTTGTGACGATAATAAAGTTATTGTTTTTGTTTTGTTCTAATAGGCAACTTTCAAAGGTTGGATTGAAATAATGGCTGATGCAACTGATGCCAAAGAAGTATATAATTATTTCTATTAGTCTTTTCGACATCCATATTTCTTTTTCTTTTTTTTATAATACAATTTTTCAGATAGACATTCAACCAGAATATGAAACTAATGTTTATAGCCTTATTTATTTTGTTTTATTTATTATATTTGGTTCATTTTTTACTCTCAATTTATTTATTGGCGTTGTTATTGATAATTTTAATCATCAAAAACGAAAATTAAGTTTTCTTATTAATTTAATATGATAAAAAATAGTGAAATATTGTTTTTTTTTTCAAATTTTAGTTAGGAACTGATGGTTCAATAGAAATGTTTATGACTGAAGATCAAAAAAAATATTATAATGCTATGAAAAAAATGGGTAATAAGAAACCGACTAAAGCATTGCCAAGGCCAAGAGTAAATTTTTCAAACAGATGAATGCGTATATATACACATTAATTTTCTGCTTATTTTAGTTTGCTCTTGCAAGATTTCTTTTTGATTTAACAACAAATCAAAAATTTGATATATTTATAATGATATGTATTTTTCTTAATATGCTTTGTATGTGTCTTGAACATGATAATCAAAGTCATACTTATGATCTTGTTCTTGGATATATGAATAATTTTTTCGTTGCAATGTAAGTAAATAATCAATAATAAGTCAGAAATCTGTTAGAAAAGTTTTCTCCAATGTTACACAAAATATTAAGTAAGATACACACTGTTAACTTTAGTTTCTGATAAATTCAATAATATAATTCACTTTACTCACAATATTTGATTACTAGATATTGCTGATTTGAATTATATTTTAGAAGAATATTTCCAACCAGATTTGACTGAAAATATATGCAGAAAAAGCGTCACTGTACATTGTGTAGTATAATATAATTTTTTTATTAACAAAATAGATTCAAGAGCTAAAATTTTCTCCATTCATAGAATAGAAATATGTGGGATAGTTTAAAATTCACCTCAATGTGCCTCGTATCAAAACAAAACAATTTGTGAGGCAACTTTTTTAGAAATCTTTTGAGAACCTATGCTACAGAGGTTCAGTTGTAAGTAAGTATGAATCAATCAGTTATAGTCGATTTTGTCTAGATGAAAACAATTCTCATAGTTATCGAAGTACAAAGGTACACAATTTTCCTACAAGCATTAATCTGAAGCGAGGAGAATTCCACTACAATATATCAATAGAAAAAGTTGAATGTCACAGTTCATTTAAGTGTTGAGTCAATCACAAACACTCAAACGCAGTAGTTTGGATGTGGATCATTTTTAAGATTTCTCTAATTTTATGCTCTACTGTATAATGTATTTGATCTTTCTCTATTCGTTCGTCAAAAGCAGACTTTGTTCTATGTTTATCACGCATCAGGTTAACAACGTAATAGATGCGACATAAGAAACAATTTAAAAACATCTTTATTATGTCAATGAGTTTGAGTGCTTATCTAGTCGTAAACAGCCGTACTTCGAAGGATACTATGGTTTACATGGGCCAACATACTGATCATGCATCTCCGTATTGTATACAAAGCAACACGATGATTTATGGAGGCAAAGGCGTTCACTTGTTGTCTTCATTAGTGCGTGACGTGAGCAATTATTTTTAATAACGGTCACGAAGGTTTGATCATGACCACGACCACGGTTTCTACTTTGCTTCTTATTGATTTAAAGACGAACATATTACTGTATAGACGTTCATAGAGGTATACGATAATAATACTGAGCTAGATTAATCATCAAAATACAATCGTATAAGATACCACAAGTTTGGTTAGAGCATATATGCAGACTCCATATTGTCTGTCCTCCACACATGTTACAATTATCATTTCATTAGGTATAAAGTAAATCAATTAAATATGGGCTACTTCAAAATATAACATATTAATAATGGTCATTCATGTTTTTGTCATGTTGAAATTTAATGGCATACGTGCCAAATCGTTGTCTTTTCGTCCGAATTTTCCTGATGGAAAATTCTAGGAAATTATAAATGTAATAGTAGTGATCGGTGGATTGTTCTTGCACATTGTGATTAATTAGAACGGGACTAGTTGTTTTGAAAAAGATACAAAACAGGTTTTTTGAAGCAAAGCGGTTGCGCTGAGCCATAGTAAGTGGAGCTCTATCGATTGGTGTTCAGGCTATGCTAGACGATTTTTGTTTTAATTTGCTTATAGGAAAATCATGACTTGTCCCCCATCACTGCTTCATATCATTGCTATGTTCCTTGTTGGAATTTTTCCACAGTCGTTTAATATATTTGAACTCGTTCAAGTCGTTGGTCATCAGTCAACAAGTTGGGTATCTAGCGGGCAGTTATCTTTTTAGCTTCAGACGATCAGAAATAATTCGATCAATGATACCGCGAGTCATACCGGTTTTCACTTATATTTCATCAATACTAATATGAGATTCATCATAAATAAGGCATCGAACTTCTTCAATATTTTACGATGTTGTCTTACTGTATTGTAAGATGGAGCTTGATCGACGAAAACAGAATATAGTTCATTATAAATCAATTTTGGTTTGAATGTTAAGTACAGTACGCATTCCAATGTAGGAGTGAAAATTGTCTTTATTCATCTAAAAATAGGAATGCATAGCTTTCATTGAAATTTTTCACATGATATGATTACTTGACTAATGATGGTATACTATGGGTTTTCTACACTCTAATATAGTATCAATCTCATTAGTTTTTGTGTACTCTAAGTAATATGTGGAAAAAAAAATGTTCGATTCATTTGTCAGAGATAAAAATGATTGATTACATACAATTAAAATCTGAATGGTACTCAAAAAGTTGTAATCTTTAAATTTGATGCAATCAACTATTGTCTCTGTTATATATTGATATTAATTTAGATTTACTATTGAATGTGTTATGAAATTAGTTGCATTAAATTTTAAATATTTTACTATTCCATGGAATGTATTTGACTTTATCATTGTAATTGCATCAATTCTAGGTACGTCGTTTTTTCATTTAGTTTTATTAAAATTATTATTTTTTTCTAGGACAAACATTAGGAGAAATTATGGCAAAATTTTTTGTTCATCCAACATTATTACGTGTTGTTCGTGTTGCACGTGTTGGAAGAATATTACGTCTAGTGAAAGGTTCGATTTGATAGAAATCAATCAATCGTTGACTTTTTA
This sequence comes from Rotaria sp. Silwood2, assembly GCA_905329745.1. Lineage (NCBI taxonomy): Eukaryota > Metazoa > Rotifera > Eurotatoria > Philodinida > Philodinidae > Rotaria > Rotaria sp. Silwood2. The sequence continues at coordinate 19,029 of CAJNSZ010000210.1, forward strand.
AAGTTTTTTTTTTTTTTTTTTTTTTTTTTTTTACAAAGGAGCGAAAGGTATTCGAACATTACTTTTTGCATTAGTTGTTTCAATGCCTGCTTTATTAAATATTGGACTTCTTCTTTTTCTTGTCATGTTTATCTATTCAATATTTGGTATGTCATTTTTTGCTTATGTAAGAAAATCAGCTGGCATAACAGATTTATTTAATTTTGAAACATTTCCTAATTCAATGATTGTGCTTTTTCAAATGTGTACAACTGCCGGATGGTCTGGTGTTTTTCAAGCATTAACAAATGATCGACCGCCAGATTGTGATCCAACCATAAACACACCATCAAATAAAGGTGATTGTGGTGATACGGCTATTGCAACACCATTTATTGTGAGTTATGTAATAATTACTTCTCTCGTTGTAGTAAGAATTTAAAAATTTTTATTTTGACCTTTTCTGACTTCATATTATCATTTAGGTAAACATGTATATTGCAGTAATATTAGAAAATTTTTGTCAAGCACACGAAGATGTGCAACAAGTAAATAAATGAAAAAAGAAACAGTTGTTTTGGATTTTGTCTTTTCTTCTTGTTTTAGGGCTTAACCGATGATGATTATGATATGTATTATGAAAAATGGCAACATTTAGATCCATCGGGTTCACAATTTATACGATATGATCAATTATCAGATTTTGTTGATGGTCTTGAACCACCATTACGTATATCTAAGCCAAATCATTTAGCACTTGTTGCTATGAATTTACCAATATGTGAACATGATCGTATGCATTGTGTTGATATACTTGATGGTCTTACAAAATATTTTCTCGGTGCACTTCATGCACAAGTAGCAAGGACTGAAGCTGATGTACCAATTGATATAAAAAATGATCGTCCAAAAGATTATCATCCCATAACAACAACAGTACAACGTCATCGTGAACTTTATTTAAGTCGAATGGGTTTAAAAGGTTTTCGAACTAATGTTGAACGTCGTTACAATGAACGACAAAATCGAGAAAAAATATTTCAAGAAGCTATCACTGATGAACTCATGAAATCAGATGACTTCAAAATACCAACATGATTAAAACAACAATGAATATAAACTATTTTTTGATACATCATTAATTTGTTATTTTGTAACGAGATCATCATACTAATAGAACTAAAAAAAACATGCAAGACAATGATTATTTATTAGACTAGGCTTGTTTGCTATAATCGGATTACTCTATGCAGAATTACATTTCTATATACGTATGTATATGATTGCAGTGAAGTTAAATTCAGCGATTGTATAGAGATGTTTACTTGCATTTTAATATAATAAAACAATTATATTCTTTCATATCTGTTGAAAAAAAAAGACTTTGAAACTTATTAATCGAACTACTTCTATTGTATTGAATTTTCATTTTTATCTGATAGATCTATCAGTTTATTGTCACTTACAAATTAAAATCTAAGAAAAGGTCGGCTTATAATTATTTTTCAACATATGAAATATGTTTTTTTCGTTTTCAAAAGATATCTCAATGAATACAATAATAAATATGAGTTTATAAACGATTTTCTTTGACTGTGATTTTAATGGCCAATAAAATAGATGATATAGTTTGTAAGGGTGAGGGTGTAGGATGCGGATATCGAGGAGCAAAAGACTAGAATCCACACATCCTCCTCTTTCAACCCAAAATCACATCTACATCCACATTCTCTTTCATTAGCAATGATCAAAATGATATAATAACTTTTTCATATCAAATCATAAGACGAAAATACTCTCTTTACTGATGCACTCTCTCTTAAATGATTTAACTTGTGAGATGACTTCCATTCAGTTTTTATATATCTATTGTACTTTACTGTCGATCAATTTTTTCAAAGTACATCGATAAAGTATTTTGTAGCAGCTAATTATTATTTTTATTGACAATGAATAGTCTAATCTCTTCTTGATAAATTTTACATCGATTTATACTTGAATGTCTGTTCTTGTTCGATTGTTTTTTTTAAGCTGATTAACAAAAGTATACATTTACTACAAGAAGGGCGATAACTACCACTTCAAACTTAGACATTATTGGTCAAGAATCATATTATTTTATTCTCATTAAGGCATCATTTTGTGAACATCTATCAATTTATCGTCTTTCGTCACGATTTAAACAATTACAAGTTAATGTCAGCAGTTCTGAATTGAAGTAAAAGAAAATCCTAGCACAATCTTTTACCATCTTCGTCCACATATATATAATCTTTCTATTTGTTGCTGAAAAGAAAAACAAATAATTACAATAAATAAGCACCTAAGTAATATTTAAATAGTTATGAATATTTATGAACAGAGCTTGAAACTAAATAGCCGTTCATCAAGATATGTTCATTTTGACGTTTTTTGCTTAAAAAAAAAGCAGACCATTTAGAATAAATTAGCTAAATATCTATTAAATAACTAAAAAACTTCATTAAAAAGTGGTGTTAATCCTTAAATAGTGCTTTGAATTAAATAGCAATCTATTTAGTGAGATTGATAATAAATAACTGAATGTCTATTAACTGGCATCTTGCCGACAATCTGCATAACAAGAGAAAAAAAAGAAGATTAAAAACGAAGCATGATTTTTTTATACAAAAGGATAAAAAAAAAGCTCTCACAAGAAACTCGAAAGATGAGAGCTATTCTTCATTGTTGATATTTACTGTCCTATGATTCTTGGATCTACTAAGCTCAAAGCGAGAATACTAATGAAAAATCGACTAAATAAATAGAGCCTTCTGCACAAGTATTTGACTCTAATGTTTTACTTGAGCTAAACATACGCAGGCCAAAATATCGAAGTAAGAAAAAATTTCATATTCAATATTTGTTTAGGTTATCTAGTTATATGTTTGAAGAAGTTGTACACTATAACGAAACGTCACACGATTTAAATAAAAATATGAATCATACTATATTAAATTAAGTAAATCATTATTTAGGAAGAGAATTCAAAATGACTACAAATTTATCAAGCTTCCTCACAAAATTCCAATTAAACTAATTGTTAATTGAATAGCCACAATATTAAGAAGTGCTGATCGTACATTTCCATTTGTATTATAAAGATGATCAATATATTTTTTCAAGAATTAGATTTAAAATAATAATATCAGTTGAATAAAGAAAAGTCACAACAGCTCCTAATACTGAAATATGTTTATTTTTTCGTTTTTAAATTTGTTAAACATGATTGAATATAAGCAACAACTTCTGGATAATAACATGGAATATACCAAATAATAAGTAACAATAATGCATCAATAGGTAACACTAGCATTGGACTTATGAGCATATTAGTAAATAAAAATACAAAAAAAAGCCAAGTAACTCTTCAAAATTAGAACCATCACTAATAACGAAATTTAGTCAAACGAATATCGATGATGATGATGATATTATTTAAAATGTATAATAAAAAATCTTTGTTTATTTGTTTAATCTGTTTATGTTAGAGTCACAATAACTTTTTACACATAGAAAATTTATTTGGTTATGAATTCGTTATATAATGATCCCAATAACTAAATTATCGCAGATATAATAAAAAATATTGATGCAATTATGAAAAAAGAATTATTATTAAGACGAGGAATTAAAGAAAGACTAACAGCAAATGCTCTATTTGTACCAGATACTTTATTAAATATCTGAACTAATATATCAATTTATTGTAATTTGCGACATTTTCATCAACTATATCTTTTGGAATAACTACTCGTCAAATCAAATCAAACATTCCATATGTTACACCAGTTATACACTAGATAGAAACTAATTATTTCATCACTATTACATTTTCCATAATAACTAATATCATTTTTCTTTTTTTTTCTGAAACTTATCTGATTCAACATATTCTCTGGTAACAGCATCAATTTTCATAGGAATAGCTGTAAAAAATCCAAGAATTAGGATTGTTACTTGATAAAAAGTTCGTGTTGCCCAACAGAGCTATTATTCTTGAAAATGTATCTGATGAGTCTAATACGAAGATATGCATCTTGAGCCTAACGATTTGCCAGTAATGTGATTATTGATTTATGATATGCTTCAAGATTCAATTTAGACAATATTATACTATTTCGTTTTTCTCTTACATAAAATAATCAAAATATTTCAACAAAACTCACTTTTTTCATTAATATTCTTTTAAAAGTAAAATTGAAATATTTATTTTTATGAAGAATACATTTTCATATCTAATTCAATGATTTATTCGTAACGACATTATCTTCGATATTTGTGTTAGGAACTAACATGTTATAAATCTTAGTGAGAAAAATGAGTCATATCAAGATTCTATTATTAACTATTGGTTTATTCTACAGTAAACATCGTCAAAATGGATAAGATGGTTTGGAAGTTTTTAGTACGTTATCGGATAATTTCTGATAGATCGTATAAAATTCTTCCTAATCTTAGTGTCTCATACAAAGTTTTAAACTTATTGACTCTTTCGTTTTGTATGTTCATTTGTACGTATCTATTTTCAATTGGAGTATCTGTAAAAACTGCGGACACCGATGAACACCCATTGTTACCTTGGTTTTAATTGTAAAACATCTTGTATAATTTAACAATCAAATCAATCGTGAGTGTTTATGCCAACGAAAAATGATATATTTCAGTTGAAAGAAAAAATTGCAATCTACAATGAATGCCCGTTGATGTTCCTGCACTACTTGTTTCGAACTCTATATGGCTTGGTAGTTTTCGTGCTGTTCACAGTTTTTACCCATAGCTTCTACATTGAGATTTTTTTTTGTGAAATATCTATTTTCTTCGAAAGTTAATTCTCGATCAATCGATATTGAAGAAAACGGCAACAGATCAATGATGAAGATGAAACCACCTGGGAGCTGTTCATACAAAAACCAAACCGACTTTGCGTTATTTGATCCCTATTGGCTCATGTTTTTCAAACGGGACTAACAAACGAGAATAATATTAAATTTAATAAGAAAAAACCAACAAAAGCAATCATTCTTCTGCTTCTCATGAAAAAAACTAGGGTGTGGAGGTCGAGATAAGCGGGTTAAACTGTGGATGACAGTGAAGATCTGGGGTGGATTCACATCCACATCCACAGCAGACGATTTTTTGGTAACTAAGAAAAAATACATATTTTTGTTACTAGTTTTTAGTAATAACTAATTGATAGTGTATACATACTTTATGCCTTAAAATAAAAAAGAGCTTAGGAGAATTTTTTTGTTCAGTTTTGTGAAAACCATCACTACTATGATTTAACTACATTTAAAAACCAATTGAAAATAACTTTTCTCTTTATTATTCAAAAGACAAAAAAATTCATATCATTCTGAAAACTCTTTTATTCCAAGAAAAAAAATCAATTCATACCGTTTCTAGTGTTGTTATTAAACACAGAAACGCAGTAAGTATATGAAAAAAAAAGTTGACAAATGTCATACTATATTTGTATTGTTGACGTCTTCAAAGTTAGGCGCAAGCAATTGACGAATAAAAGAATCATTTTTGCATCTAAAGAAAAATTCAAATATAAAAAGTATAAAACTGATATATATATATATATTCGAATTAAATATACCCGTCAATAAATTCTTGTTTATTCAATTTATTGTCGTGATCCTGATCGAGTTTTTTTATTATATCGTCGGCTCGTTGTTTTGGGTCTTTTTCACCTTTACGGTCAGTTACACCAACAAGATTATACTGAAAAATCACAGAACAAAGTTCGTTTTATTTGTAGACTTTCACTTAAACTATACCATAACAGTGATCAATGCTATCAGTTCTTCGCGATCGATGTTTTTATCATTCGAAGTATCATACCTATATGTCAAAGAGATCGTAAGTTGAACAAAACATTTAAAAGTTTACATATCAAAAGTGAGCTCAAGACGAGCATCAAGAGGTCCCTGACTTGCAGGTGAAACAGCTATAAGAAATTCATCGAAACTAATTGAATTATCCATATCAGTGTCGAATATTTTAAAAATATAACTGAAAATGATTAGATATTTTTGTAATTAAATGATATTATTCGATCAGATTATACTTGCAAAAAATGTCTGCTTTGTCGGGTAGATAATATTTCTTGTAAACTTGCCTAAATTCCTTCTTGTCAAGTTTACCATTGGGGCAATCACGGAGAAACTCCTAATATTACAACAGATACATTAAAAAAACAAAAAAATCATCAGTGCAACCAACCGCATGCCATTCTTGTATTTCTATATATTAAAAAGAACAAATAGATATGAACGAAAAAAAAAGAGAGAAATTACCGGCTTCAGAAAATTTAGTGACGTGTTTGAGTGCATCAATACCTAAAAATTATGAAATAAAACATTAAATTTTGGCATAAATCAACTTAAGTTACGCACGTTTCGCAGTTAATCCTGTCGATCCAGATATTTTAGTTTTTTTATTACCCATTATGAAACGATAATTCCCAATCAATAGTGAACGATTCAAATTTTTTAAATCTGAAAGAAGAGGGTTTTTCAATATTCTTCTTCACAAATTTATGAATTTCGACAGCCTTCGTCGAAGGTATTCATCGAGCAAAAAAAAAAGAGATGATAAAAAGTCAATATGATGTAGATGAGGTGGAGTGGGGTGGGTGTGGGGTATGGGGTGTGAGTGTGGTGTGGTTGTCACTATGACTGCTTTTATGGTTGAAACGAAGCGCGAAATAGAAACCTACACCGATGTTCTCTCACACGCATGCACTGTATAAGCTCACCCAATCACATCCACATTTTCATGGTTCAAGTGACATATTAGGAACACAATATTTATTGTTTAGATAGTTAGTTTTCATCTTCCAACTTTGATTCTATTTCAGTATTTATGCTCTTCGTGTAGGCCTTAATGAGTTCTATTGCGTCGTGCCATCCACCTGGTACATTCGTACTTGATTCGTCGTCCTCTATTGCTATCCATCCCATAGTCAAAACAGATAGCAACGCAAATGTAATGAGAATAATAAAGGTTAATGATGTTACGTTTAATTCATAGTAATATAGAAGGGAAATAGCGGGAATAATCAATCCCGGTATTGAAATGTAAACTAAGGTTGTTATTACAACAACCCAAGGATATTTGTACTGGCGCAGGTGGAAAACACTGCAGTGGCAGGGTATAAAAAAGCGGCAGCAGCGAGTTGGGCTAGTTATTTTATTGATACCAACAGTTTTAGCCACCATGCGATGTATGCCGTTTGCTACACCTAAGCGCTTTTGAAGTACATAGAGGTATAGACGTATTAGACTTTCAGCAATACTTCCCAAAGCAGTCAATAATCCTGCAGTAACGCCAATTTGTGTCGTAACATCCGATGTTGTTATGTCACGCACAATCCAACGAAAGCATGTTCCACTGTGAGTATCTAATGGAAAGCTGACAGTGTCGCCAGTTTGGCATACAAAATATGTTTGATTATTACCACAGAAACACTCCATTGGACCATAGTTAGGACATGGACCATCTCGATAAACAGCTGTAGTGGCTAGGAAAAGAGTGTTGAAAATAGCAATAATAGCAGCTGCGATGATAATTGTAGTTATGATTGTTAGGGAAATTTTATTTATTACTCCATCTGAAGGAAGAAACTTTCCATACATGTTCAATATTGTTCGTTTGTATTCTGGATGTGACGAAGGATATTGCAAGGCTTCTTCTTCTTCTTTTTTCGGTGAGTGGTCGCGGACAGGAACTGGATTTTCGAGATCCTCATCTCTGTTAGATGCTTTATCAGTAGGCGTCCTGGGGAAACGCGAAATTTTCGAAACAAAATTAGTCGCTTTAGTTATTGGAGCACTTGAGGTATTAACTGTGGAATTTCTTCGAATAATATGGTGTACATCAATAGTACAACGTTTAATATTGAAAAGTTTAGCAACAACACTGAAGAATAATTTATCGAAGAAACATAGTAAAATAACCAACACGAAAAGTATAAATAAAAATATAGCAGTGCTAATGAAAATATTACACCAAACCCACTGCCAATAAGTCCAAGCCATTTTAAGAATGAAAGAGATAACCTAGAGAAAACATTGAAAAATAACATTTTTGAACTGTATTGAATGAAGTAATATTTAAACAATATGTTTGAGTGCGCAAAATAGTCCGTTATTCCAAAACCTCACCCAATAAAGTTTTGGATGCGGGGTTAACGGTGGACGTGGAAGTGAGAGTGGAACCGAGTGTATGTATGGGTGGATGGGTGTATGAATGTGGTTTTGGATAGATGTACCCACCATCCATAAATTGGGAATTCAAGGAAATCAAATGGAATTCAGTGATTAGAGCACCCACATCTGAATTGTATGTGCCGATCTTTGTAACTTCGTCAATTGAATTGTATGCGGCAGTGTTTCTAGTCCTCTCACAGTAGAATTCATTGAGATTCCATGAGTTTCTTGGGTTCCTCGAATTCCATCTCACTTGCTGTTAACATTTCAATTTCTTGATGATGGGTATTGCTGATTTTCGTCGAAAGCAGCTATGTCAGCTCATCAAGAAGACTTGAGCATTTTTCAATATTGTTACATTAATTAGACGATTATTGATATCAAAGAATATCGTCAAAATTTAATCATTAATGAAAGAAACTCATTGATGCTACTATGTGTTCAGAACTCAGTTAGAATAAATATATTTGAATTTATTGATAGATTCACGAAAAAATTGGCTAAGCCGCTGCGTTTGCAGTAGAGGTAAGATGGCCCTAAGAAATACAACTCAGCAAAATAAAATTAACGGACCACCGATATATTTGCATAGATCGATGCTCACGGACCAAGGATAAAACAGAAAAGAGCTACGAACATGTAAAGTTGTTGTGACGCAGGTGACACCTCTTCACAGGCTCTTAGAATCTTACTGGGATTTCCATAAAATCGAATGGAATTCTACGAAATCTGAGAGAACTCTAGAAACATACAGGATGTCCCAAAAGTAAGGGAACAAAGTAAGAAAACAGCATATTCTTTCCAATTTTTTCTTAATAGATCGATAGGTAGATCTCATATTTGGACTACATATACTATATGATAATACTCAGAAAAGCACTCTTTGTCCTTAAGATTTTATTGAAAAATGCTCGAATGCCTCTCGTACACCCTTATTTAACTGTCACAGATATCTTTTTTTTATCGAAGTCATTTTATTTCGTTCTGTTATACTTCATCTATGAATAATTTTGTTTGCAAATAGTCGAAAACAGCTTAAAAATCAAAAGAATTGACATCATTTAGTACGCGCTAATGTAAACAGACAAAAATATTGAAACAAAATATAACAGAGAAACAATAAACTTCTGCAATAATCATATTAAAGTACAAAAGAAAGCTTTCTGGTTTTTTTCAACAAAATCTTAATGGCAAACCACTGATGTTAGGGTACTTTTCTGAGTATTATCATATAGTATATGTGGCCTAAATATGAGATCTAACTGTCGATCTATTAAGAAAAATTTGAAAAGAATATGCTGTTTCCTTACTTTGTTCCCATACTTTTGGGCCACCCTGTAGGAAGATTCTAGACATGAGAATTTTAGGATTCTGCCATCCGCTTCTTGATTTGTTGCCATAGTGTCAAAAGTATCAGCTGCTTTTGAACGCACTATCCATGTGAATTTTTTTTCCATTGTAAACTATTTATAAGCGGCTTAGATTAGCTTATATTTTCGCTTAAACTATTGTTTTAATCGCTGATAAGCGCTTAATAATGTTCCAAGCACTTTTAAGCGACTTAAAATGTGCGCTTACAAGCGCTTTGAAGCGAAATTATAAGCTACTTTAAGCTAGCTTTATTGCTTAAATTATCACGTAGAACAAGAGGGGTGTGTGAATAGGGAAGGAAAGCTACCGTTATGCTATCAGTAACTGGCAACAGGTGCAGTTTTTGTTTCTTGTTAAATTAGCTGATCTGTGACAATAACTGACCACAATTGTGTTCTAGGGAAAATAACTTACTGTTATTTAGCGAAGCAACTGGGGGCTGGTAAGCTATCAATTACTTGATAGCCAGTAACTCGACCAGTTAGTAATTGTTTGGCTAGGTAGTAGTAAGTTCTGATTCTTAGATCACATGGATGGAAAATTACTATTGCAGATCAACTGCTTTACCAAGCAACAAAAACACTGCCCATTACTAGTTGCCAGGTAACGATTAACGGATCTGTTACCGTTACCTGATAAAGTAACTGTCTGGTAACGGTAACTTCCCACTCCTAAGCACAATTTAAGTGAAAAGCAACAAAATGGAATTTAGAATTCCTCTCCGCTTTTGTTTCAACGATAGTAAGATGAAAAGAGGCAACTTGCACTTTTTTAGATTCGGGCATACTATTTGTGCTATGTTCACTTTGGAGGGCTGCGCAATACGACTAAAAATTGTATTATGGAGGAAATATGACCCCCGGAAACTCAGATTTTGAAAACTAGTATTGTCATGTAGTCTCATGCTCTGCCATTTGCTCTTTCAAAAAAACCTAGACTTTGCAGAATTTTCAGTCTTAACAAGTTTCATGTAGTCCCATTTACTTTCATGTAGTCTAATATGATACCATGTATAAAGTCGTAAAACCTAGACTTTGCAAAAATTTGTAGTTGCATGTAGTCTCATGCATTGCATAAAAAGTGCCACGACTGTGTATTTCCATGTGATGTTATGACCCATCCACTCCGACAACCACACTCCACATCCATTACGTGGGACTACAAATTCTGCAAATTCTTGGTTTTCAACTCAATACGTTATACTACATGAGAGTGCAAGGCTAGTGAAGAGAAATACATAGATTGTTGGCATTAAAAATTGTATTCGTATTTGTGTATCTCTGTCGCTTTGGAATCTCACAGAGTGCAGAACCACTCCACAGTGGGAAAAAACCGGTGTGGGCAGGGCGTAAAAATGGGGTGGGTGTGGGGTGTTGGTGGGTGTGTGGCGGTGTGGGTAAACTTCTCAGTCGACCTAGATCCATACTCTACTAATGCTCGCACTTGTAGCCACACCAAGGGGGAGGGAGTGAGCGAGACTCCATCTGCTTCAAAAAACGATTGAAGTACAGGTGAAGTAGAGTGAACTACGCACTCCTGAAGTTTCGCTTTTTTCTTCTTTACCCGTCAACACCGTTCACCACTTCCATAAACATTCATACCCCACTAACACTCGCATCCTCATCAGCTCCTCACTAAATTCTGATGAACTCTTGTAGAATTTCTGTTGGTTTCGTAAACTCTACAAGGTTTTATTGTCTTCGTGGCTGTTAAAGGATTTATGAAAATCCAGCGTATCATAAACTCTTGAACGTTTTATGGAAATGCATAAAATCCTGTAAGTTTTATGAAAATTTGATTACTAGTCTATGAGGCTAATAAATGCTTAGCGTATGAGTTATCATTCGGTGATTTTTTTACAATTGTTGGGTATCTTTACGAATTTGTGTATGGATGTATAGATGCGTGGGTGTGGAGTGTGTGAGTATAGGTTTGAATTAATGGAAGATCCGCATCAACGTGCACAACTACATTCAAATCCTAGATGAATACTTTTTGAAATAATCAAGCAGCTGAGTGATGATTTGTTTGTTTTACGTGACAAAAAAATATGTGTTAGAGTCGATGATGATAGACATCGATTCTAAACGAAGATTAGGATGGTTCTTCTAATCTATTTGGCTTACAATATCTGCTCAGATAGCAGAATGTACGTAGCTCGATTTCCACCATGGATCATCTTATTCTCCATTCCATCTCATATGATCAGTGACACTGCCTAGTCCATACGCTCTATCTATATCAATGCGAAAAATTAGGATGGGCTGATCGAAAAGGTTGCGGATAGTGATAAATACTGGGAGCAATGAAGATCTAATATATTTTCACTTTTTTTATGCTCACTAGCTCGTGCTGGTTCAACACAAAATACACTGTTGTCGTTCGGTGAAAAAAATGATGAATGAATGACAGCTTTCTACCACACAATAAAAGTCTTTTTCTTTTTCTGCCTAACCTTGAGCAAGTAGACCGATAAAAAAAATACTTCATTTTTGTTTATATTGGCTACAGTAGTGTCATTGTTTACTTTATTCTGAAGTCTTACGGTAGAGAGAACAACGTTGATCAAATATAAATTCGATTTTTTCCCAGTGAGTAGTCGTATGACACTTTTTACGTTGTTATCTTTTGTGGAACTCACATATATTTTCGAAGAAAATAGTGAGTGCAAGTGTTAAGTTCGAGTTTTTAGGGTGGGGTGTGGGTGTAAGGGTGTACATCTTGATGCTTTTAAGTCAGTGTGAAAAAACAAAGGACACTCACATCTGCACCCACAGCCACACTACGTGTCCACACCCGCACTCAAACCCACACCCACACCCACACCCACACCCACACCCACACTCACACCCACACCCACACTCACACCCACACCCACA
>CAJNSZ010000210.1:37097-162098 GCA_905329745.1 Rotaria sp. Silwood2
ACACCAACATCGCACCTTTTGGAGCTGCATGTCAGTTAATTCTCACATAAGAAAAAAAGAGAAAAGAAGTTAACCATATATAAAACAAACTGACTGTTTTCTATGCATACTGCTTTTTAAAGGTACGACTCTAAAGCATGCTATTATGAAATGATGGCATTACAAGCCTCAGTTGCCTTAAGGAAACGAAACTAGACCATTTGAACATATGAAACAACGTTTTCATCGAGCAACAGTTGATGATAAAACAACATTTAATATATACGAAGTATTGAAAAATGTTTTTTAAGAAACTTAAAAGAGAGCTTGTCGTATGGTTGGTCATACATGATAAACTATTCAAAGTCTTGAAAAAATTGCATTATAGCCAAAATCATTATTAACTATTCAGTATAGGGAATTAATTATTCAAATAGACAAGAATGAAGCTAAACCAGAATGACAAAAACGTATACAACATTTAAATGAAACGAAAAAGAAACTGAAATCATTAAAAAAAAGGAAAAACTATATCAAATGATGATTGGTCTGCTAATTTAAGTGATATTGAAGATCTTGATAACAAATTTCAAAATATAGCTAGTAAAATTGAGGATAATGATTCAGAGTCAGGATGGTTTCGAAAAACGTTTGGTCGACTGATTCCCAAATACTCAACTAAATCTTTGGTTCCAAGTGTTCTGCTCGTTCATTAGTGTCGTTTATTTCTTTTTATTGCATTAAACTATTTCTGTCATTCTTTACTCATTTTGATTACTGAAAAAATACAAACAAGCTCATTGTCTCAAAGTGCTTTTCGTTACAGCATATTAAGCAGGTGGAAAGCGCTCGTTTAGACCAACATTTGGGCATTAAATTCAATAGGGAAGTATAAATATTCAGAAGACATACGCGGACTTGAAAAATGTCATACTTCGGCTCTGGTAATTGCGGAATGTAACTCCAATTTGCGAGAAGTTGTCGTCTTAAAAATTGAAATGAGATATCTTTATGATCTGACTCATTTGATAGTTCTTTTCAAGAACTACAAAAATGTTTATCTTCCGATCACAAAAGCACCTGACCACTTGATAAACGCCCCGGTAAACTATTCTCGGAACATCAATTTTTGGCACTTTTTCGTCTGTTTTTGATCTTTCGCAACATTTTTGTCGTCACAAGTGGTATGAACATTTTTTTCTGGCGTTACTCATTCGAAAAATCTTGTCGATAGCTGCAAACTATTGTCTTTCTAGGTAGCAAAAAATACCGTCATCACGAAAATAGACGCATCTTGTATATCAAATACATATGTTCTCGACTTTCTTTTCTTTGAAGCACGATATGGGCATGGGGTGTGATTGTGGCTGCAAGTGTGTACGAAAAGAAGACAGACACCCACGCCCAAGCCCACATTGTGAGAAAAAACGAGTTTCTTCAATCGAAATAATCAACTTTATACAGATCTGCTCCTATTTGAAATCCTAACAAGCAAGGTCAACAGCGAAAAAAATACTTAAATCAAATGAAAACTAATATTAAGTCTATCCATGATAAAAAAAAGAATGACTAGAACACTCAATTTGAAACTGCTGAAAACGATTCATTTATTTGACTATTCGTTTATCAATTAGAATTTCTATGAAAGCATGATTTACATTTCCTTTTCGAATAGTAATAATTGTGTATTGAACTATTCAAAATCTAACAATGTACGTTTAACTTTGACCAGCATACTGTTAATAATTATTAATCTTTTTTGAGTTATCTCTTTAAGTACAAAATTTAAAAACTAAAATTCAAATTGTTTCAATTTTTATGGAACGACAATCGGTTGAGGTTTTTTTCATTCATAAATGTTTCAAAGCTACATGAAAAAGTGTAGCAATGCTATCGAAATTATCTCATTTAAATATGAAATAATTATGAAAACGATGAGATAAAGTTTTTTCCTAACGCCAGACTTCCTCAAAATTGACAGTAACTTGAATTATAAGAGTTAAACTTCTATTCGAATAAGTGCTCAAATGCACTTGTTACAATGAGAAGCAACCAATAGGGTGTACGTCTTCCCTTCACTCACACCCTCATATTTTCAGTCAATTTATTAATTAAAAAGGTTCATTAGATTGATAAGAGGTTTTAACTGTTTTATCAATGACAAATCATGAATGATCGAAATTTGGATTCACTTGTTTGAAGTATTCCAATGTCACGAAAATTGCGCAAAAATCGGCGATTTTTACAAACAATCACAATTATTCAAATAATATTGTCGATGATCCGACCTAATCGTAGTATTTGGATCTACGACTAATTATCGACATGTATATCTCTGTTTGTTACCCTCGTGTTCATACATGTTTCTCGTGAATAACGAGAGACGATTTCTTTCGATCCATCCAAATCAATAATAGAAAAAGTTATTTTAATAAAGTAATACTTACTGTACATTAAGTTCGTCAGATGACTTAGTGATAGATCTAGGATTTTTATATGTGCGCGGGCTGGAGGAGAGTGATCATGATTACAAAACGTGTTTAGAAGCTCATTAGATGTAGCACCAGTTCATTTTTAAGCCTTTTCTGCTAGGAAAAATCGAGAACAATGTTTTGCAAGGGAGCAATCGCCTCCAGCGCTCCCTGTTCAGATCCGTCACTGATATGACTTAAATAGAGGAAAAAAATTGGTTTTAGTTAACCGTTTCAGGCCCATCGTCTTGAATAAAGGACACTTTTTCAAATTTCTTAAATTTTGGATAACTCACGAATGCAAAAAGATATTGAGATGCGTTTTTTTCTGTAACATAGAAGAGACTTCGTTGCATACACCTATATAAGAATCGTAACCCTAATGAAGTCATTTAGGTAGTAAGTCTGATGGGATTTTAGACCACCAACTCCATTCTACAAAGGAGAAGGTCGGATAATGCTCTTTTTGCAGTCATCAAAATACTCCAGTTGTCCGCGTTGGAATCAAGTTAGGAGTGACTTCTAGTGATATTCCAAAGGTTGATTTTGTGATAACTCTCAATTGATTTTCTCTCATAACTGTACTCTCCTACAGGAATATTCAAAATAGGTCTTCATTATCCCCGTGGGGGAGTACGGGGCATGAGTCGAAAAACGACTTTAAAGATTTTTATAAAGTTATGATGAAAATATCCACAATACACGCTGCCCATACTAAATACAAAGTCTCAAAGATATGTCATCCATTGGCTGAGTCATGGGCCTGAAAGGGTTAAATAATATTTATAGTTCATTGAAATGATCAGATGATCTAAATAGAAGGAAAAAGAATTATTTTTATCTAATAATAATTGTTGCTAAATTTCGTTGGAAAATTTCCGATTATTCGTGATTTTATTGTAATAACCAAAAAGTCACTGATTAATCGCCAAAACTGACGCTATTTCGATAACATAAGTTGTGCAACAAAAATACTCAAGTTGGAAAATTCTTTTTTTTTCCTCGCTCTTTTCTATGATGAAGACTGTTGACAGAAAGAAATAAGAACATTCTTTTTTTTTTGTTCTATGAATCATGCTTTTGTGGATTGAGTTTTTTGAGACATGAAGCATATTGGCACACTAACAAAATTCTTCCTACTCGTCTAAAGCAAAACAATAAATTGAGAGAGGTAAAGAAATAAAATTTCCCATAATAGAAATCTTAACTAATTCTTGTTGTCAAAATAATTAAATTATGAAAAAATTACAGTTAGTAGATTTTCTTCGAGAAAAACGACAAAATTTAAATAGAATTATTGATATTTTGACACATTTCATATATGCCGCTATGAGTATGAATCAGAAAAAGAAAGGAAGACACGTCTTACAACACTATTGCGACTTTTGTCGTCATACCTTTTTCTTATCTCTATAAGCCTCAATTATAAGTTACTGCGAAAATTTTGTTTCTTTACCAAAAATCTCTTATTTTTATTTAGTAAATAATGGCCAGAAGAAATTAACCGATGATGATAGAAAGAGACCCACATTGTGATTCATCTACTGAAATAAATGTTTTATTATTGGGACAAACAGGTGTTGGAAAATCCACATTTATAAATGGTTTAGCAAATTATTTTTGTAATGATACATTAGATGAAGCCGTTAAGGATCAAATCCAAGCTATTGTACCATCTTCATTTAGTTATACTGATGATGATACTTTTGAAGAAAAACATATTAAGATTGGACAAATAACTGAATCGGAAAATTGCAACGATATTGGTCAATCATGTACACAACAATGTCAAAGCTATATTTTTCGAGTTGGTAATAGAAATTTACGCATAATTGATGCACCAGGAATTGGAGATACGCGTGGTCTTCAGCAAGATATTAGAAATTTTCAGGAAATTTTAACATTTATTTCTCAATATGAACATTTAAATGCAATTT
Source organism: Rotaria sp. Silwood2 (assembly GCA_905329745.1). Classification (NCBI taxonomy): domain Eukaryota; kingdom Metazoa; phylum Rotifera; class Eurotatoria; order Philodinida; family Philodinidae; genus Rotaria; species Rotaria sp. Silwood2. The sequence continues at coordinate 41,485 of CAJNSZ010000210.1, forward strand.
GTATTTTACTTAAACCAAATGAGGAACGTTTAACAATACTTTTTAGGTTTTGTGTGAATGAACTTCTTCGACATTTACATATAAGTGCATGTGATAACATTATATTTGTTTTTACGAATGCTCGTTCGACATTTTTTAAACCCGGAAGTACATCAACAATTCTTAAACACCTTTTAAGACAACATCAACAACAGCATGGTGTTGATGTACCTTTCACAAACAAAAACACTTTTTTATTAGATAATGAACCATTTAGATATTTAGCATTGCGACTAAATGGGATTCAATTAAATAATGATCAAGAATTAAGTTATCGAAAAAGTTGGGATCATACTGTTAAAGAATATTCTAAGCTTATATCTTATATAGCAGAATGTCCACTTCATGCTGTTAGTAATACACTTTCACTTAATGAAGCTGAACAACTGGTTAGAAAACTTACACGTCCAATAGCTGAAACAACTAGACTTATCCAACAAGATATTCAACTTGCTCAACAACATAAAGAAAATGTTCGTAAAGATCCCCAAATAGCTTCTCAAGGTATACCACAAAATCAAGTTTTAATTTGTCGATTAGACCATCCAAGAACTGTATGTACTAATGAGAAATGTTGTCGATCTATTACTATTGACAATCAAACAAAAATTGAATATATATCCAAATGTCATGAACATTGTTATTTGAAAAGTGTCGTACAAGAAACTATTAATGATCCAGGAATGAGAGAATGTGAAGTTATAGATTATCGTACAGGTAACAAGATTTTTTCATTCTCACTTTCATTAAAATTATTATTTTATTACTCATGAATAAGTTGTTCGAAGGAATTAAAGCTCTTCATCTTCATATTTTGATCATAAATGAGCCAGAGAATACCGAGCAGAGTAGAGTCATTCTTTATCCCAATCTTAAGAAATTTTCGCTTTTCTTCTCAGCAAATTTTCTGCTTTTTATCCAATTTTTTCTGCTCACGAATTTTCAAATATACTCCCTCCCCCCCCAATCAAATTCTGGCCAATTTTAGCGAAAATCCTCTGATCGGTCTCCTGGATTATCAATGCTCTCCTCAATTCTTATGACTTCGGAACGCTTATGTAAGTAGGGTACTCGTAGACCAAAATAATTCAACGAGAATATGGGCTTATGTTGCAATTAGCCTGAAATAGATAAGTTTTAATCAAACTTTCTTTTAGGACACTGGCTTTTTTAGTATAAATCATATGTTAGAATTTCAATCAGAAACTTCAACTGCATGAACATGTCAATTAGTCTATCTTGAAGAAAAAACTACATCCAGTTTTTTTATGTTCCTTCATCGAGATAAAAACTTTCAAAGCGTAGACGTTTTGCCAGAGATATTCTATTAAATATGAATATTTTCAAAAAGTCAGATCTTTTTGGTGCTACATCGAAAAATTTTGAAATTTTTTCTTCAAGGTAGACAATTTGACATGTTCATGTATACGAAGGTCCATGTCAAAATTCTAAAATATGACTTTATTGAAAAATCCGCATCTTAAAGGAAAATTTCGGTCAAACTTACATACCACAGAGAAATTACAACATAGATTCATTCTTTTCTATGGATTTTTTGTCGTTTACTAATGTCCTATTTATGATCAAAACATGAAAGTAAAAGTTACATTTGTTCGTGTAATAGAGTAGACTACATTCAAAATAGGCCGCTAAACTTACCACTATGCACAGAAAAACTTCTTCAAAGAGTTACATTAAATGATACTTCGGTTATATTAAACCACGCAAATCTAATCGTTTAGTCGCTTTTTTATAAGTCGCGTGAAATTACGCTATGTCATTTTTATCTAATAGTAAATTTGTAACAAAAAGCATTATTCATAAAGAGAAATCTTCTATTTCGATTGAAAATCTACGTGCAAAAACAGTGAATGACATATACAGATGTTTATAATCTCTATCTAATATTTCCGTCATTTGTATGAATTTATGTTGGATGATGTCTTCATAAAAGCTGGTAAAACAAACATATTTTTCTGATACTTTATAGATGCAGCGCGTGAGAAAAAGAATTGAAGTATCCGATCAGGCCGATCACCTTCATATATATAAAATGTCGAAAGTATGCAGATCTGCAACCGGTTACAAAACTAGAAGTCAAATGTCAAAGTTAACTAGTAAAACTTTAATGATTGAGGCTCTAAATCAAATTCGCTGTCTTTCTCCTAGGTTGTTAGCTGCCATAATAGTAAATTCAAAAGCCTAATATTCGATTCCGAACCTTAACCATTAATATTTTAGTTTTGACCTCTGATTTTAGGCCTCTATGGTTTTTAGCTGGTTATAAGCATACACACGTTCGACATTATATATATAAATATATGTAAAGTGCACCCGAGAAATGGTGTTCGTAGTTTATGCAGGTACTGGCTTTTTGAAAACCCTGCACATTCATTTTATTTAAATACAAAATGAATAAGACAAAAACGCTTCCATAAACAATAAAGATTTAAGAAGAATAATCATTATGAGAACTACACATGTCCCTTTATCTTAAGATTTCTTTAACACAAACACTAGAAACATCGAAACCTTCGCCATTACCAAGAAAATAACAAAACTTGTTTGATTAAGAATATACTTAATAAAGAAGAACTTGTAAAACAACAATGATTGACAATGAGATTTAATTACTGGCCACGCACTTGTGCAAGTTCTTGTCCATGAGATATTTTATCAAACATAGAATGTGCTTGTTCTTTCAAAAAAAAAAAAGAACGGTATTTTTATTATATAAAAATCAACAAAAATATTCATCTTTCTTCTATAAGAGATTGAAAAGAATGAATAAAAGTAAAGAAAAATGAAGAATAACGAGATGGAACATAATGAATGATCGCATGTTGCATTTCAACTTTTCTTCCTTTAACAGATTTTTGTTACAAATACAAAAAAAAGACGAGATGATGCAGCGTTAAATCAATATTCTGCAAATAAAACGAACATAAGTAGCACATTTTTTACTCATTAGACTATACAAGAAAATATAAATAGGCATAAAATTGGTGGAGTATTCTTTGCGAGTAGTTTGAATACTCAGGACAGTGTCGTACTCGCTTAATGAGTATTTTCACTTGGATGGTTATTTTCATTGTTTTAGACATTTTAATCCCAAAGGAAATAAGTTAATTGTTTCATTTTTAAATCTTATCTAAGAATAGATGTTTAAAATATGATATTGTAGGTATGTGTCAAAAATGTGGTTGTTCATGGAAAAAACATCAACATATAACTTATGAATATGTAACAAAATTAACTCGTCTTAATGAATCATCTTCATTAAGTGATATTAATCAAAGACTTAGTGATTTACGTTTTGAAAAAGCTGAAATTGAAAATGTTTATAAAAAACTTGCAAAATTCCTTCATGCAAATTCAATTCTTCCATTAAATGACGATATTCTAGAATATCTTAAACATTTTATACAAGAAGAGCAAATGAAAAGAAATTCCGGAGACCAAAATAATGATATTATTCATAATCTTGAACAAATAATGAAAAACTATGAAGAGGATATCAATCTCTTTAAGGAAGCAATTAAAAATGATAAAGATCCATCAAATCGCAAAGATGTACTTAAACCTAATGAAATATTTTCTTTAGTTGGCACTCTTTATCGATTACCTATTAATGGAAGCCAAATTCGTGAACAAGTCAATGGATTAAAATTAACTCAAGAGAATTTATCAACTAAACGAGAAATTATTGTTCGGTTACCAGCTAAAGCCAATTCATCGAAAGTTATGCTTCAATTCCAACAGATTATTTCATCAAACTAATGTCTTTTTTTTTCTTATTATTATCGAATATTTGTATTAAAATACTGAACTTATCTATTCGTCATAAACAAATATTTTATTATCGTTTGTTTATTTGTCATATTTATTTTTAAATAGAAATTTTTATTTCGTTTTTAGAATATCCATAATATAGGATCAGATGGCAGACTGATTAATATGTGTCACATAAACAATTTCTGTGTCAGTGCTTTAGAAATTTCTATTTTGTTATCTCCTTGAGGATGTAAGAATGGATGTTAGTATCATTTTTCTTTTTACCCACATCCACATCCTTTCTTAACTTTTTCAAGACAACTAAAGATGAAGTGAAATTCTACTTTCAAGTACGTTAAGTAACAATTTCGAATATGAAAACATCAAACTTCTCACTACTTCTAAAGAAATCATATGTTAATAAAGGAAAACCGGCGAAAAAAAAAGTATCACATAACAAACTTTGAAACAGTTTTTCTTTACTTTTTAGTATTAACATGTATGATATGTGACGGACTAAGTGGATGACGTTGACATTGCAAAAATCTCAAGAGTTATATGAATTTCACTCAATCACATTGTAGAGCGGTATTAACAAACACATTTCTAAAAGGAATATTTTGTTAATTGGTATTGAAAATAATCGTTTTTTCACCTGTTGAATTCTGAAATTGAACCAGTCGGTACAGCTCAATTGAAAAAAATTCAACCGATTCAGAATCTAACTCATATCCACAGACAAAATCCAATTCTGCAACTTTTGCAATAAGTCATCCAAACGTTTTCACACCATCTTCTCGACTCATTTGATAAAAGATCAGAAGCATGTACACATACTAAATACATCATCCTTGATAATACTCTGTCAAGCAAGAAAATAAGGCGTAATCAACATTGATCGACTGTCTATGAATTTCTCTCTTTCTCACTCGAGAAATATGTTATAGTAATTTCTACTATGTAGGTTTTTTCTCCTCTTTTCTCGTTGATTCATTTTAATATTACAACCAGAGATGTGAGTATGGATGTCATCGGAAAAATCACATCCACATCCTACTAAACTTATCCGTATACTATTATTAGATCATTGGTTCCAAAGATACTTGTTTAGGAACCGAAAAAGGATTCTTGTTTTTTTTCATTTTTACTAAGCATATACGAGCACAGCCTTTAGTTTCGGTTTCGAGCCGGTCTCTAGAGTGCATACGTTAGGTATTGTATTCTATTGATCAAAACTTAGAAAAGAAATTTTCATTTAAAATTTTCAAGAATTTCTAATTTTCGGCAATTTGATTTGGAAACTTAGCAGCTTCATACGTACGCGGGCATAGACATGATTTATCTTCACAGCCATACCCTAAATACTAGCGTTATCTTAATTTAATAAAGAAAACCTAAATTAACAGACGTAGTCCTGATCATCTGTTCATTAGATTTCAGGAACTATGAAATTCGTTTTTCTTTGTCATTCTTTATATGATAAAGACTGACTAAGAAATCATCGTTAGTGATAGAAAGCTTTAGAGATGAAAATTTCTTCGTTATATAGGATATATCGAGACTAGACAAAGTCTAGAGTAAATCGTTCTTTTGAGTCTTTCTTCTCAAGCTATACCCGACTGACCAAATGCTTGCCTTCTGCTCAAGTAAGTCATGAAATTTAAACTATTTTGAGAATTCTATATCTTCGGCTGTAAGCATTCATTTTGGCTAAGACTTTCAGTGCATCCTAACAACAGTGACATCCCTTCTTGAGCAAAATTTCAAATAAAAATTCCAAATCTCAAGCGTTTTAATGATTTGCTTTGATATAGATGCCAAACATTTTGTAAGTTGGGTATAACTTGAGAAAAAATACTCAAGAGAAACATTCATTCTAAAATTTATCTAGTCTCGATATGCGCTACATAATGAAGAAACGCTCATTTCTAAAGCTTTTTATCATTTGCAACGACGTCTTCTTGAGGAATACTTTTGTACATGGATAGAATTCACTATTCTTTTTTATAAATAAAAAAAGGCATTCAGAAAATGTGAGAGTCCACTTCTTAAGGAAAGAAAAATGTTTCAGAAGTTGCTATATATATTCTACGCCGTCCAATGTTGAACATATAGGGCAAGTGATGTAGATAGATGAAGTCGTTCTTTTAGGAAAAGAAACTTTCTTGAACGATTCGGAACGCATTCCACTATTTTTGTTTTATGTTGTCTTTTCCTCACAAGAAAAAGTTCTCTATTATTTGAAATAAGGGCTTTCTCATTTGTTTTTGATAAATATTTATTACTGCTAGAGTTCATAACACAACGTGCAGGTGATAGCGACTGTATCAATGTGTATTGCTCGTTCTTTATTTTCTACAATTTTTCGAAAAAGATTATATATCTTTTTTGTGAAACATGACCTAAAAGGTGTATTGAAACATAGAAGTAGAATTATGGCTATCGCTTCTCCAATGGACGAATAGCAGAAGCCAAGCACAAACAGGGGGTTAGTGTGTGTGATTTAAGTGGAGACGCACACCTACACCCGCATTCATCCAACACCCTTGTTTTTTCATGATAATGACATTCTTATATAAACATTATCACAAGAAAGGATGTCATCAAATATTAAGCTATTTGAAATATCGACCCGAATACTCAAATTCATATGAATACATTCATTTAAATATTATTGCCTGTCTTTATATAAACTACGTAATTGCGTCAAAGTTCGCAATTTATAAAACATTCTATCAATATGTCCTTCATATGTATGTTTTGATAAGACGTAGCTCTGTTTAGAATTTCATTTCATGAGGAACTCCGATGTTAACCTTTTTCATTCTTTTTCTTTTGTTTTTCTTTTTTTCTTTCTTCCATCTTTACCTAGAAACGCAAAACATAAAAAAAATGCGAGAATGAAGAGAAAAAAAATGCAATTCATACGTTACCATTAAAAACTCAAAAGGCTACCTCCATTACATAGCTACAGTAATGAATCAGCTTCAAGATAACACTGAGAATACTACTGAAAAAAACGCAGATCTGATCAAAATCAATGAATTAATTGACCGTCTTGATTTATGCACAAGTCTACCTGAACAAAGTTCTGATACAAATGAAATAAACAATATACTATCTGTCTTGAAAAACTATCTGACTAATCCAGCTATTAAAAATCGACTAACATCAAATGAGCAAATACGAAAGTGTCAGTTGCCCAATATATTTATTCGCTTTTGTAAAATTTCAATTACGTTCTCGTCTTCATTGGCCAAGTACTCATTATTTATGACTGTTATGATTCAGATTTGGAACATGATTTGCTCGAAACTCGGTGAATTAATTGAAAACGAAATTCTATCAGCAAAAGAGTATTATACTATAGCAATGGATGGTTTGAGCACGAACGAATTCTCTGCATATCTAACTGAAACTGATGTGGGAACCACTTTCAAGTTCTACGTTAAAATATTTTTAAAATTGACTAAAATCGTTGTTTGGGCAGACAGCCGATACATGGAACATCTAAACTTGTCTGATTACACAGCTCACAAGTCTTTGCATGAAGAACGATATGATGCTGTATTTTATAAGATTATTACATTTATTGATCATTTCTTCACTGACACAACGGAAGATGCAGAAAGAAACGAATGTGTCCAGGTCATTGTCTCCCTTATCGTTGTTATGTCGGATAGTAAAAGTTTGCTACCTACGGTAATTCATTTTGGTTTTCCAGCAAAACTTGTCGAATGGTTAAATATGATTAGTAAACGTAATATTTCATCTGATCCACTTGACTCACTTATTGTTGCAATGAGCAATGTGAGTCAATGTGAAGAAGGTGTGATTGCATTGAACGAAGCCTGTGCAATGACTGCTTTAGAAATGTCCAAAAGTGCTTTAGCTAACAGACTGGAAAAAAATCATTTTACTTCATCATTTTATCCTCGAATCTATGCGATGATATCAACGGCTGATCAACTCAAGACTCTAACAGTTCTTAAGCCGGCTATTGATTATTTAATCGCTAAAATTCGTGAAGCCAATGCTTCAACTAATTTGCGTTCGAAAACGGGCCATCTTTACGAATACTTGGTACCACTCGCTAAACTTCTCATTAATGATAATGTGGCGACCTATCTATTAAATGATAGTGAATTAGGTGGTCTCGCATTCTTTATTGAACTTTTATACAAGCACGATATACTCTCCGCTAACGATCTATTCGTAAAACATCTCATTCGACTAGCACTATACAATATTTTATGTAGCCTTGCGTTTCATGAATCTGTTCAACAAGAATTGAAAGAAAATCCAAGATTCATAAAAACTATTTCAGAAGCTTCAAATTCATCGACTTCAAATATCGAGACGTTTATTCCATCATCTTTGAGAAATAACTTGATGAGTATTAAAGCTGCTGCTGATGGAATATTGGTCTATCTCGATAAATTCAAGATATCTGTCACAAATGATAACAAAGCTGTCAACACACCTGTCACGAAAATTCCCATGATTTCTTATTCACATAAAGATGCAAATTTCTGCAGATCGGTTGTCGCTGCTCTCAAAGAATACTCCATTTCAGTCTGGATCGATGAAGATGGACACTGTTTGTCAAATGACTGTTGGGAAGAAATAGCAATAGCTATAAGGAATGCAAGCACGATATTAATTGTTGTCTCAGAAAACTACTGTACTAAAAGCGATTCATGCCGTGTTGAAGCCACTTATGCTATTAAACTCAAAATTCCAATAATTGCTCTATATATTGATGACAATTATCAGGCGGAACCTTGGCTTGATATTCATCTCATAGGAGTGCATGTTAAGTTTGGCAGAAAGCCATTTGCTGAAAGAATTGCTCGTCTAGCTACATACATAGCCGCACGTAACAATCCATTAGCGACTATGGAACCATCGCAGACACCACTGGGTCACTCCGCACATGAAGTCTCTATACCATCTATGATAAAGGAAGATAATAACTCATTAAGAACCAAAATTTCTGAAACTAATATTGAATATTCTTTGCCGAAAACATCACCTCGCACATGGTCTAAAGCTGAAGTGAGAGCTTGGTGGTGCACTGAAAGAACTCTTGTGCCTCAACTATGCACATTTTATGACGGTGAAGCACTCTGCGTATACGCTCAGATATTCTTAAGTCTTTATCAGCAAAATCCGTTAAAACATTTGCAGAATCTACAAGAACAATCAAAACGCGAACATGGTGTCGATTTTTATGATAACCATTATGCAAATATGGTGAGCTCTATGATGTGGATTGCAAAACAAAAGAAAAACGATGAACATGTAATGAATAAGCATTCAAAATCAGCTTTATGTGTTCTTGTATAACATTTCGTGAATCTAATGAAAATTTTCTCTTAAACAGTTTCTCTATTATGCATGATTTTGACAGATGCGCATGTGTGTGGAATGTGGATATAGGTATATATAATAATGGAGAAAAGATGCACATTCCTACGCGTTCACAATTATACTCTATCGGCTTGATAAATTTGTGGTGTAATTTTATGAGTTTCAAAGAGAATAATGTCATGTGCACGAGACATATGTCAATATCTGCCGTTATTCAATAAAGAGCTACGTGAACTGTTGACCACATTCAATATGAGTGTCTATTCTCGAAGAATAAAATCCACTGCATTGTATTTGATGACTAGTCTAACTTAATAGGAAAGTTTTATTTTGTTTACAACAAACGAAAACTGAAGTTTAGTACTGCCGAGCATGTTTTCATGACGCCAATATAACAGATTTTTAGCTATCGCTCATTGAATGATTTATATTTGTATAAAAAGAGCAAAGAAAAAGCTGTTTTAATCGTTTTTCCACACGAATTCATTTGAAGTTTTAACGGTTGTCTGAAATTTGAACAATATACACAATAGTTAGAACAAGAAGGAATCAGTTAAAGTGCAATTATTACGATGCTGTTTTTGCGAATAGCGGACATGTTTGGGTAGTATCATACATGCATGTATTTTATTTTCTTCTTCTTTACGTATTTTTAATCCATGTTTCATCATCGTTTGATCCATTCAATTTCCTCTCTGTATCCAAATACAAGGTATGATCCTATTTTTTTTTGCATCGTAATGTGCATTTCACAACAGTTATCATATGTCTACTTTCATTTTCTCTCTCTTTCTCTGTTTTCATCGATAACTGAGTGGTGATTTATAAATCAATATATAAAACGGCGTCTACTGTCTTCGATGTAGCCAGGAAGTAGCGTGCGCATGTGGCGTAACTGTTTCTAGGGCTGGAATTATTGAGAATGCTTACACCCACACCCGATGAATGTTGGCTGTGGTGTGGAGATGTAGACGAAGGGAAAACATACACCTTTGGTGTTCTTTCTGTTGACATGCAGAACAGAGATTATAATTTTCTCACATCGATTAGCACAGATATTGGATCATTCATACTGGATTCATGTACAAACATCTACTTTCTTATCATAAGACCAACATAAAAAAAAAAAGAGAATAAGATGTCAGATATATTAATAGTGAAATGGTCAGAATAATGAAATGGGTATGATGAGAACATTACTTTGGTAGTGTACTCTCTTTAGAAGGCTTATTATACTTGTATTTTAGACAAAACGATATTAAAAATGATTGATACTTGTTAAGCATCTATTCTCGGACCTCACTAAAAGCCTGGAACATCATTGTGTAGGATAACTTTAGCCAATGTATTTGCTACACATATTATTTAAGATACTTCAGGAAAAAATGATGAAAGAACTGAGAAAAAAAATGGAATTTCCACTTTATGAGAAGATCAACCGTACACATTCTTAGTGTGGCGTGAGATATGACCATTGAGGACGTGGATTTCAGAAAATAATAACGAAAAAATATTATATTTGTATTGTATCTTCCTAGTAGTTCTACTTTTTATTAAGTAGAGCGCAGTACATGTTTGTAGTGTCTTTCGGTTACTGTTGATTGAGTATTGCAGAAAAACAAAATTAAGAGAAATGTATGTTCACAGGTTCACTTTAGTTGTTTATCTTCAATAGAAGATATAAAAAGCGAGTGACATTGATCGTCATTAAATTTGTGTACAATTAAGTAATTTTGATTTGAAATTTTTCTCATCATTGTCATATCTATTTGAATTATTTGACTGATTAGATTTCACTAATTTTTCAAGTATTGTCTATAAAAAATATTGAGCTTGTATGAAGAGTCATTTTAAAATATTCCAAAAACAAATACGATTGTTCATATACTTTATTTTCACTTAGTATTTCAGTTTAATAATATACAAATCATTTTATTTGATAATATACATATTTTTCATTGGAGAAATTATATCACAGAATTTTTCATTGTTTGAAGATTTTCTTGCCATACGAAAAGAAAACATTTTTGTGGATGGATTGAAAAAAAAGTTAATTTGGAGTAGGTCGTACAGATGTTCGTTTGATTATTTCATAGAGAGACATCATTATAATAGAATAGGGTACAAGAATACAAGCTCGAGGTAAAGATCCAGAAAAACAACCTCTTAAACCACGTTCATCGATTAAAATTCGAAATGTTCTCCAAAGTGATTGTCGTTTTGAAGCTACTTGAAGACGAGTTTTAAGAACATCAATAGGTTGAGTTAAAAGTGATGTTAATAGTGATGCCATGATAGCTGAAAGAGGGGCTACTATTCGATCATATTCGAACGGAATAATTCGTTCAAGTTTTGCTTGAATTCGCCAATAAATTGTCCACATAATTGAATTATATGGAATTGTCATTGACAGTGATACTAAATATCCTTTGTAAAAACCACGAATACCATCACCTGATCGATAGTATATATCATGAATAATATTGGCAACATGTACATCATCACGTGCTCGAGTAATTATAATTCGTTGTGAGGTTACATCAATCGGTACTAAAATAGAAGATCTATTTCATTTTTTGTTCAAATTATTTTCATAAATTAAAGTCATTTACCAGTTAAAGATTGATAAATTAGAGTCGCTGTACAACCGGACAATGTACTAGTAATAATATCCCATTGAGAATGAGTGATAGAACTTGGTCGATTACTTTTAAGAATTGTTCGCGTTTTTTCAAGTGCTGCTGTAAAAACAGGTTCAAAAATAAGACTACAGAGACTAATTGGAAAGCCTCGATAGAAACCACGTATTGGTCCTTCTTTGCACCATACTTGTTGAATCATGTATACCGTTGATAAGCCACCTTTGGCTCTTGTTTGAAGACGAATCTTGATAAGACCTAATGGATGAAAACATGTTCGTACTACTAATGAACTAGCAGTAAGTAGACTTAAGAATTTTGCTTTATTCAAATCATCCCAATACAATTCATGACTATTTCGTTCTCGTATTCTATGATAGAAAACATTTTTAAAAAACCTTTGTATTACGATAACGATGAACTTAACCACATTCTTGTTACCTTGACGTTGAATCGATGTCACTCATTCTTCGACTTCTTTCTTGTAACTCATTTACAGATATACAGCTGCTGTCAAGTTCAAAGAATTTATCATTCGTCTGACAGCCAGCCGCTTGGCTGTCAGGAAATAAAAGATGTCGCTTGTTTGTGCTATTATATAGAAAAGCATAATCGAACGCTAAAAGTAATGATTGAATCGAATTCACATATTAATAAATTAAAAATAAGATCTGATTATCGATATGAAAATATCAAGAACTCTATAAAAAATATTTTTACTTAAATAATCTCGATATTTATCTATAAATGATCATTTCATTTTAAATAAAAATTCAAGTAAACATAGTTCTTCATTGATGAGTATTCGTAGTAGATCCAGAATAGTTTTCACAGCAGTGTGATTATTCATTCAATTGATTAGTCTCTTACAATTTTATGAGAAAAAAAAAGAAACTTTTCGAATGAGCTGCTCTGAAGAAATTCTTATCAAAATTCTCTTTACTTTTAAATAGTAAACGATATCGCAATCAGACACTAGAAATAGAATTGAATCGTTCGTTCAATAGAACTAATTCATTCGATAACAGTCGAACTCTGCTAGTTTGTTCTGTAAGAATGGATGAAGAATTTCTGATTTAGACCTTGCTGATAATGATCATCAATCGTTAAAAGAAAAACTCTATTCCACTTGCTAATCTATATTCCATGATTTTCTTAAATAGTATTATAGTATCAAAATATCCCTGTTTTATTCTGTATTTGAATCTGAAATTATTTTCGGATGTAGGTATTTCAGATTGTTGTTCAAAGACAAGTACAACTACAAGTAAAATACTTTTACTCTCTGTACTTGTACCACTAAAGACATTGTTTGTGTGATGTATCATCACACTATTTATAGATTTGTAAAGAAGATCACTTTCTCATACGACTATATCAACTCGTTTCATTTTGTATGGTCTACTATAGAACGATACATGTTGTGTGCAGTATTCAAGCATACAAAAATTTCAAAAAACGCGTTTAAACGCACAATCGGAAACCGCAACTGTGATCCATTCACGCTCATTAAAAAAACGCAAAAAACGAAGTTTTTTGTGCAAAATAGTTAATTTTCAAGCGTGAAAACGGCAAAAATATAAAAAACTGAGCATCTAAACATGTCGTTTTTTAAATCTAGAAAAAGAGAACGTTTTAACACTAGAAATTTAAGTTTTCCACCATTTTCACGCTTGAAAAGTGACTATTTTATTCAAAAAACGTCGTTTCTTGCGTTTTTTTAATGAGCGTGAATGAATCACAGTCGCGGTTCCCGATTGTGCGTTTAAACGCGTTTTTCGAAAGTTTTGTCTGTCTGAGATACCAATGCGGGGCACAACTGCAGCTGACAAGAAACACTATTTTAGCAACTAGACCAATATTCGACAAAAATCACCTATCTACACACATGATTAGAATGTATGATGGGGTGCAAATGAACAGAAAACTCATACTCACCCCAAAAAAAAAGTTTGGATCTATGATGACATCAGTATTTGTGAACACATGATCATCGATCATTGTTGAAGTATATTTTGAGTATAGTAGACTGCTTGCATGAGATCTGATAAATATGCGAAGCAAATTATCTGTCACATCTATGATGGTTGTGTAGAACCTATTATAGAGTGTAGTAATCATTTCTGCAAACATCTATAGCACACTTTCGGCTAAACACTTCAAAGTCTCCATAAAACATGAATTTCATTGTGTATCAAACCAATTTCATCTTCTTTTACATTATGATCAGTTCTAGAGATGAATTCATGACGAATATGAATTACAAAATAATTCAAAATTTCTATATGTTATAGAACAGAATTATTTATAGAATCTAGCTTAGTAATATCAGTGTCCTGGCTGTCCCTGGTGAACCTGTAGGATTTTTTTCGAATTATTTTATAATTCATGTTCTCTGAATTATTTCGTAATTCATATACGCCATCCAGTAAGATCTGTTACAGTTTGTGAAACATGCTGAAGGTTTCGTTTTTTCGTTCCAAACTTCAACACTCATTTACAATTGTGTTTTACAAGATGAAGTTTTGACTTGCAAAGTGCACATTTTAATCGAAACTAATTTAATTTTTTTATATTTTCTCCCAAGATTTTTTCTATTATAATGGAGTTTTTGAGGGCATATTTTGAGTTATTAGCAATCAGATTATACCATTTGATAAAGCTCAATAGGTTATGTTTCAAGTAAGCGTAGAGACTTTGGAACAAGTTCCTAAGTTGATTCGGTAGAATGTTGCTCGGACCTGTTGCTATCTTGACTTACATGAATAACTAGAAACGGATTTGCAGATGAAAGACATCTAGAGTTTTGTCAGTTAGTGTATGCAGTTCATTACAGGGATCGTCTTCCATATCATTATAAATAAAATATAGTAAAATTCTTTTTCCTTTATTCACGTTTCCATACTATTCGAGTGACTCTCAAAAAGTTTATTACTTTTGAAATTACAATATCATCAACGAAAGTCTTTCTTTTAATAATACAAAAAATGTCATTATTTACTCTACGCAAGCGTGAAAATAATAAAACAACTCATTTTGAACCTTAAAATAGACATTACAGTCGCTTTCTTTGAGATAAACATACTTGGTTGAGTATAAAAGAAATATATGTTGCACATAAATACAATGCACATTTTCTAAATGGATATCTACCCATGACATATTGATCGAAAAATATGCCCATTTTATTGAATCTTCCGATCCACAAACGAGGATTTTTAAGCAAAACGAATTACACAATTTCGATCTGAAACATTGTCCATAGATAAGCTTAGCAACCATTAGAAAATTCTAAAAGTTTCAACACCAACAAACATGACTTTCTTGAGTCATTGAGTTATTATGTAAGCTTGCTTGCCATAGTATCTAAAAAAACGTACTGTCGGAAATCCCAAAAAAGACAGTTATAATAATTTATATTGTGCTAATCTCACAAATGGATGGCAGGTTTCCCAGCTCACGAAAAGCTTACAGGCATCATATTGAGTAAAGACTATCGAATCCATTAAACAGGTGCCGAGGTCTTGAAAGACATCAAATAAACACTATCGAAAGTTCTACTCAACGATCTATTTAGAATAGCAGGAAGAGAACCACTAAAATGTGAAAGGAAGCCATGGATTATTTTTCATACTACTTAACATTTGTGTTCTATCGAAACGAATCTAACTATAAAGAAGAAAATAGTTATTTTCTATTTCTAATATATAACTTATCGTTGTTATTTTATCAATATGAATCTCAACTTATATTTAGCTTATCATCGGAAACGATAGTTTTTCGTCACGCGTTATCTTTTTGAGAATAACAGTCGTTTATAAATAAAATCAAAAATATAATTTAAAAAAATGTTTCTTAATAGCAAGCTAATTTTAATATAACTTTTTACTCATGGTTATTTTCAAAACACCGATACAAACGTACTCTCACAACCAATAGGAAATTTAAAAAGTCTTTGAAGAAGAAAAAATCATTTCATAACCGTTTTTTATGTAAAAGAATTGAAATAAAGACAATTCATTTTTTGAAAGAATAGAGGAAAAGAGAGTTTATTAAAGAAAGGTTTTGTTTACTTTTTGTTATTGCATCTTTTTTACTTTCAGCGTTATTTCGGTGAGTAGTATGAGAGTTTTTTTTTAGTTGATGGAGTATTTTTTCGGATGAATCTTCAAGATCACATAGTTGATCTACTTTCTTTCTTTGAATAGTTTGTTAATCAGTTCAATTTGGTTGAGATAGCAACACTTGAACCTTATTGAATGTTTGTTTACTATTATTTTGTTCATACATAACTGTTAAACCACCATTCTTATTTCCATTATCATCATTTAATGATGCTTCACTAGTTTCTGTTTGTTCAAATCACGGAATAAATGATGATTGAAGATTCATCTTGAAGTTCAATGTTGTATTCTTTATGGAACCTCTAAATATTGTTTGACTGCTTTTGTTTATCATACCTTAAATCAATTAGAGTGAATAATAGTTGAACATAAATGCATCATCATAAATCTATAGGTTAAAGGCTTAATTTTTCATTTTTATTTGGTCACAAAATAAAAGTAAAGAA
Source organism: Rotaria sp. Silwood2 (assembly GCA_905329745.1). NCBI lineage: Eukaryota > Metazoa > Rotifera > Eurotatoria > Philodinida > Philodinidae > Rotaria > Rotaria sp. Silwood2. The sequence continues at coordinate 57,880 of CAJNSZ010000210.1, forward strand.
AAAGATCGAATAAAAAGTGCATTTTAGAACTATGATTCATTACTCTTTTTACAACAATGTACACACATATTGCTTAGATATTATATAAATGATAATACTCTGTGTACGTATTTACTCAAGTTGAAATTTTTCATCTGATTTGAAAGCCTTCAATCCTCTCATGTTTAGGAATAAGGCAGTTATAATAACCATCTAAAACCGAAAACTTATGATTTGCTCATTCTTTGCAACTATTAAAAATCACAATGGCTAAATTTAATCGTTGTTTTATTGAAATTTAATGAAGAAAGTCAAGAAAAAACAAAAGATTTACTTTTTAGATTAAAAATATTACTTTTTGGTAAATCCTAAGCATAATATTTTTCCTGAAATATTCAAAATTGAGACTAAGTTATGAATGTAAAAATAACATTAGATTATTTCGAAAGTATGAAATGGTTTCAGATTTCGAAAAAAATAATGATGCAAAGAAAGAATGATCTGCAATTAAATACATTTTACTAAATATATGCGCAGTCTTCAGTTCACTAAAAATCTAAAAGGTGAGTAAAAACGAAGATGAGAAAAAACAATTCGAGCACCAAAAATGTTCTTTTGAGAAGTTTTCGGATTCAAATCATCACTTTTTTTTTATCGAACATTCTGAAGATTTTTCAAACTTTGGAAACCTTTTAGACTGCCAAACAAATATTCAGATACCAACTCAGTTTTTCTAGCAATATTAATTTTCTATAATACTTTTTACAGTTTTTGAAAATACTATTTGGTTTCTGATGGCAAAAGAAAGGCATTCCAAAATACTTTCTCACTGTTGAAATTAGTATTTCTGAAAACTTAAGGACTTCCGAACAGATTTGGGTTTTCCAGAAAGCGAATTATTTCTAGAGAGTACAACACGTCAAATCTCAATCAAAGAGATTAATTAGTCAAATGTACTGCGATGCCACTATTACATACTTAGTAGCTCTATCAATGTTCTACTATATTGATAAAAATCTAAAACGTTTGCAATCATTACATCTAGTATTTGCAGGAACACACAACATCATTCACTACTGACAAAGAAACTATTGAGTGGTTATCGACATCAGCAATGATTAACATTAAGTATACATACAATCAATCATCATAATTTATTATTTTCTTTTTCCAATTTTCTTTTCAAGAACGGGTATTATGAGAATACGGTCACTATGTATATTTGGAATGATTCTCGGAACAATGTTAGTATTAACAATTCTCATCACAACTTTAAAATTCACTCACGGTCATCTAAAACCATTATCAAACACAACAACTACTGAAGCTGGTAGGAGAGGATAAACACAAGTAGAACGAGAAATAGTTATTGATTCCCTTTCTTCAACTCATACATGATCAAATCAGCGACTCTGACACTGCCAAATGTTTTCCAAAAAATGTTTCACGGGATACTCTCATAATGCTTTTTCGAGAAAAACCTATTCTGAGCACCCCAAAAACCATATACACAAACAAATCTGTCAAGCATTAAAACAACATTTGAATACGTCACTCGCATCCTATTTCGTACGTGTCACAAGTAACATGTCACGAGCATTGTCAATAATCGTGAGAAACATTTTTTTTTTGTTCTGAACTACTACAACGAATATTACACGAATATTCCGACGTCCCAGTATATAAAATCCTCACAAGTATAGACGAGTCTATGAAGCATTTCTCTTTAGTCTCGAGATTGACACTTTTAAATAATATTTAGTTCTCAAATCCAACTTTAGGAGTCGTTTCTAACACGCCGATACAAACAGCAACAAACTTTCCTTCTACGCAGCTATACCATTCGCCAGTCACTGTTGCAACTTCTATGTTAATTGGTTCAATGATCAATTCGCTTACAACCAAAACCATAATGATGAACAAAGGAGCCTCCACAGAGTCATTATTGACAAACTCTGATGGAACTTCAATGCAGATTAGCTTGATGGCCGTTTCGACGACAAATAAGATGACAACTTTTTACCATGGAGTCGCAACATCAACATGGATGAACAGCTCTTCATGTACGATGATGGCTCATAGCTGTACAACGGACGGTTTATCAACAGTGGCGGTTAAAAACCTGGTGTCCTCTACACAAACGATGGAAAAAGAAGCTTCGACATCCAGTATAAGTACGATGAGGGTGTGGCTGAGGATATGGATGTGGATGTGAGTGTGAGTGTGGGTTTTAGTCGTTTATTCATTCTCACTCATATCCACATCCACACCCACATCCTCGGCAAGGCATAACTTTGTGCTTGATTGCTGAATTTCTATCAATTACGCAGTTTTTCTACACTATGGCATTGCTATGCGTGATTGATCTCATTGCAATGCTACTATCCTGAGTAGGATAACTGAGTATGATCAGAAATCAATGTACATTGGTAGAATGCCATATTTTAGGCACAATTCAAGTGTATTCAAACATTTGCATTGTCCGCTTGAACTATGCTTTATCAAAATCTAACTTAATCTGAATTAGGTATTTTTGTTCGTTTTTTAGGCCCACGATGCCGTAGAATGACATTTGCCTCACGTGTTATGTTCCGAGCTGGTTCGATCGGTTATTCGATCACCTCTACTGATTTCAATAACGACAATCACATGGATCTCAGTATTGCAAACTATGCGAGTAGCACTGTTAGTGTATTTCTTGGTTATGGTAATGGAAGCTTCAAAACAGAAATGATTATTCCAACTAGTGCTACTCCCGTCTATATTGTCGCCAATGATTTCAACCGTGATGGTAAAATGGATTTCGCTGTTGTTCACAACACAATTTCGAGTTTAGGAGTATCACTCGGCTTGGAAAATGGCTCTTTCGATACACAATTGAATTTTCCAATTTGTAACAAATCATATGGAATTGCTGTTGGTGATTTCAACGGTGACAATGTGTTAGACCTCGCTGTCGCTAACAATTATTGGACCAATGTTGGTGTACTACTCGGCTATGGTAATGGACTTTTTAGACCTCAGACAACTATTGGTACTGGCATGTTTCCAACTCTATTACGTGTTGCTGATTTCAATCATGATAATCACTTGGATTTTGCTGTCGCTAATTGGGCTAATAACAGTGTGGGTGTGCATCTTGGATGTGGCGATGGTAGTTTTCGAGCAGGAAAGACATTTTCAACAAGCGCAAACCCATGGGGTCTAGCTATTGGAGATTTCAATGGTGATAATAGCATGGATCTGGTTACTACCAACTGTGGAGACAACACGATGAGTGTACTACTTAACTATGGAGATGGAACCTTTAGACCACAAACGACTTATGCGATTGGTGATTGTTCGTATGAAGTAGCTGTTGGTGATTTGAATGGCGATACCTATATCGATATCATAATTATCGGTACTTATTCCGCCTATATGAGTGTATTTCTTGGTTATGGTAATGGAAGCTTTGCAACAGCAATCACTTTTATCACTGATTTGAATCCTTTATCGTTGACTGTGCATGACTTCAACGAAGATGGTCGACTGGATATCGCTACCTCTCATAACGGTGGAACTGTCAATATCTTTTTAAACACCTGTTAATGCTGTATGACTTGACCTAAACTTATCTCTTACACATTGTGCTTATTCTTCTTTGCCAATAAACGTACAACTGAAAACATGTGCATAAATGGTTCAACTGAGTTCTAGAAATCTCACAGAAAAGAAATATATCAAATGTTAATATTCAAAGGAGGGTGTGGGCGTGGATGTGGGTGTAGGTGGGAGAATTTTTTCTTCATTCACATTTGCAACGGCTACTACATCTGCGAACACCCACACCCAAATTACATAAAAGTCGATGGTGTTCTTTGAGGACAGTGCGGATGGTTCACGCTAACTCAATTTCGATTAGCCAGAGAATATGAACTGCTGTTCTTTGAAACAACTTCTACTTAATCTAAGATGCATGTGGTCCCTTTTATCTCTATTGCTTGGTAAACTTCTTATTATTCTATACGAATTCGTATAGAGAAATTCGTATCAATCGATAAAAAAAGGAGAAATTTTATTGACTTTCAAAAACGTTTTTGTCTAAGCTAAAACTTTTAAAAATACATTTTCCTTGAAAAAAAAATGGATAATAATCAGAAAAGACATGTATGATCCATCGCTAGTTAGCTTTATTCAAGCAACAGCAGTTTCACTTTGGCATGATAATTGATTAACGTTATATCATGCGCCAGATTTTGTTGATCTTCTGTGAAAGGATATTTGTATGCTACAAAATGAGTATGGTCGTTCTCATTGCCTATTCAAGCTGCTTTTGAATTGAGGTAACTTGCATGAAATGAGTTTCTGCTGGCTTGGATAACATACAACTGTTTATTTTTATGATCACTGTCGGTTCCTATTGTAGAATCAAATAGTGATTCTTGGTTGCTTGTTATAGTGAAATTGATTTTAATTGTCGAGTATGTCTGATGGAGTTCAAGGACTGCGAGTCGATCTCAACCTGCTACTCTTCTATTTACAACCAGAAAAGCCTATTTGTCTAACGATTTATTAAGTAGATCGACAAATGCTTATAGAAGAACGATTTTGATAGACACATCAGAATCAAATGAGAACAAACTCTAGCATCGTTTATAAAAGCCAGGACTCAAGCAGCGGCGAGCTTATGACGATGTTTTCAATGGTATGATGGAAAAAGACCGAAAGAAAAAATGTCGAAAATAGAGGCGCCATAAAACATGCAAGTGATGCGGTAGCATGTGGAAAGTGGCGCCTCTACTTTCGCCCATTTATCCTTTCGATATTTTTCCTTTTGATATTTTTCCTTTTGATTTTTTTTTCATCCATTCAGTGTGAGTATGGGCGCGTTGATTGATCTTGTCTGTACCCTCACACACATCATCACTGTCGCAAGATATTCTTGTTCATAAGAAGCTTCTAGGACACATACAAAATTTTAAGAAAACAATGGAATAATCAAATAAAATAACAACACTATCGTTTCTCTTTCTTCATATTCTCTGTGTTACTACCGCTTCTACATGACATCTTTTAAAAATCGATACATTTCTATTTATTTGTTAGTAAATATTCTCAAAATTTACTACGTAAATAATGTCGTTCTTGTGTTTCAAACTATATTCTTTGAATGTATGGTATTTTGCCCTTTATTTCAGTATATTACTGTCATCATTATATGCGGCCTATCAAATCGTCGAAGATTAAAATAGTTTTAGAAAAACAAAGAATAATACAAAATTTGTGTAAAAGATGATAATTCAATTTATACTGCTCGATCATTGTTTGTAGTATTCGTATTAACTACTGTTGCATTTATGACGAATCTTTCTACATTTTTTTACTAGAAAATTACAGCTTGTTGGTTGTTCTTATCTAAGAAATAAACCATAAAAAGCTTTTAATAATATTTATTGAAAAAAGAAGATCTATTAATGACTTAGATTTAATAACAAACAATGAAATGGATTATGAACAATCAGCTCTTATTAATGATGCTTGTGATATATACTAAATAGAGTTTGTTGATACTGAAAAAAACATTGACCAATTAATAAAGGCAAATGAATGTATAAAAGACCGTATTAATATTTGTGTATGTGACAAATGTGCATTTGATATAACTCTTTTGTGAATCTTTTATTACACATTGTCCTTAATAAAATCACTTGATAAACACAAACATATTCTTGCAGAAGCTGGTATTTATTTAATAAGAAGATTTCAAGCATGAAAAAGAAAATCAAAAATAGTGAAATAGACCAAGACTTTCTAGAAAAATTGATTTATCCAACACGAAAATGGTTTAATCAATATAATATAAACTTTTAAAATTTACATGAAATTATTCAATGACTGCACTTTTCAATTCATAAATTTATCCGATCTTGTAACAAACTACTGAGAAGCTTTGTCGGTTATTTCGAACAGTATGAATTCTCACATGAATTTATATATCGTGATTTACTAGAAAATATAATTCAATTATTAAAAAAGCATTAATTTAAGAACATATGTGAATTAAATAAAGATTTTTCTTGTTTTGATTATAATAATTTTATATATCTATTTTTTAAACCTATATACATTAGAACAAATCCGTGTTGATTATAGTCATAAAATCAAGGTTGATCGAGAACTGTATCTGCTTATAAAAATAAAAGATTTCATTGTAGACAGAGGAACAACAAACCGACATAATGAATAAGAAGTTCTCTTTATAAATCTTACATATACTATGAATCCTTTGTCTTGTGAAATATTAACAAATAATGAATATCATTTATTCTTCTCAAAAAGTACACATTTTTGATAATGTTCATCAAGTTAATAAAGTCGTTTTTTTGAATTATATTTTATACGCATGCTTGAAAGTTTCTTTTAAGGGACAATTCAAAAATAAAAAGCAGTGTGTGGATGTGGATTTCAATGTGATTGAGACTGACGATATTTAGCTGTGGCGTGTCACTGAACAAAACATCCAAATCGACTCACACTCACACTCAATACTCCACGCACACGTCCAAAACCACACACATACTCACACATCCACATCCGACTGTTTTGACTTGAGATTATTGATGCGTTCGAAATTTCAATAGACGAACAGGTGTCACAAACTTTCCAATTGGATGATGTCTACAACTAATTTTATGTCCAACACGTGAGACGTTTCTAAATGGTGTATAATTGACCAGACAATCCCAGCAGAATTGATATCCACATTTTTGACAAGTTATATGATCGCAGCCGCCGTTCTTCTCAATGTTGCTTTGGCATCCGGGACATTTTTTCGAATATTTTTTAATCCACTTGCGTGTTCCCTTATCGGCAGATGGGTACAGTCGATCATATTGATCACAAGTCATGTCTTCGTGCCACTTAACACGATGAAAGGCACAGGTATCTTTTTCGCATACGATGCAAGTAATTTTTGAGTTTCGAATTGATCTTCTATAATCATATTGACCAGAACCACAGTTATGAGCACACCAAAAAAAGTTATTTTCGTTTTCGAGGAAATGTCTGATTAGATAAGCATCGTATTTTAACAATAATACATTATCATTATTATCTAGAAGTACTCGACAAACTTCGTTTGAACTCCACGTTGCCGAACAGTCTGTCTCAGGACACGATATCTGGCTACTGATTGTACCATCGAGAAGAACTCTGACGCTGTAGTATGTACATGAATTGCAAATATACCGACATGTATGTTGACATGTTTCACTGTACATAGGATAAAACTTCTGTTCAGGTTGCAAGACGAGACAAATATCACATTTGCGTGTCGACGCAGAAGTTTTACTACAATAGAGAACATATGAAATGTATAATCTAAATTCTTTTGAACATTGAATATTTATCAATGATAGAAAGGTACAAAACATTTGACAGTTTTAAAAATATTCGAGATACATTTTACTTTGAAAAATCCACAATCAAGAATGCTGAAAATTTGTAAACTAATCTTTCTGATTTTTACATTTCAACAGAAATGATTGACTGACCTCAAGCGAACTTATTTTGTAAGTTCAAAATCGAAATTTCTACGAGTCCTAATGAATAGAGATCGTTTGTCTGGATACATTACATAATCTGAAAACATAATGCTAATGTCAAAATCGGAAGTGCAGATGATATGTATTTGATATTTCTCAAGCATCGCTTTCTTCAAAATTTTATTTCTGATGTTTTCAATTTCGAGATTTTGTCAGATAATCTTTCTCGACACTAACAAACCATTCTAATAGCAATTATTAGTGTTGAATTTCAGTACAGTTATAGTTTCATTCAAAAGTGCTTTAATAAAGTAATTCACTGCTGACTAACCGAATTACGGTTGAAAACTCTTGTATACGAATGTCTCTTTATTTACAAGCAGAACTATAGAATCGAAATAGGTTTTGAATGGTGAACTATTTTTATTGCTATAAAAGATTAGTTTTTGATCGAAATCAATGATTCTTCATGTAACATGATCAATCATAGTTATCAATGAATCAATACAAAACGGCAGCTAAACATCATTTCATCAAGCTTACTTTTCTCCGATAATCGAAGTTTTCTCTGTCAACATCACATTGGCTTCACACGGTGTATTTTGCTCATGTTTCACTTCATTCTACAAAATATGAACTTAAATATGTGACAAAAACAAAAGTCGATAAAAATTACATCCTGATAGTTATCATAATTCCATAGATACGATTCATTAGGGTTGGCTGAATGATAGTTGCTGCACTCAGCTTGATGCATCATGAGAACATGAGCCTGATATTCATCATCTATAATAAAAATGAATAAAATCAAGTTTTTTTTTTATTATTCCACTTCGATGATACATGTTTTTTCTATGATTAGATGAACTCGTATCAACAGCAATGTTTTCTTTATGCTCCGTTGCGTAGATCGCACATATCGTTCAGATATTGAAAACAGACTTTTACCATGACGAATTTCTTCAGTATCCAACAGAATTTAAATGTGATTCATTTGATAACTAAACCATTACTGACGGAGAAAAGGCAGTACAAGGACAATAATGAACAAATATTTCACTTCGAACACTTGATAAAACAGAAAAACGAGCTAATTCTATCATGTGTTCGAACTTCTTAGCATTGAGTATGCTAACAATCTCGATCTACCATTAGAAATTCTTCTGTATTTTACTCAGTTGATGTCAATCCTTGTAATGATCTGTATTTGACAATATAATTTAGATGTCTATTAGTATTCATAGTACCCATCTTTTGCCATATTGCTGATTAGTAAAAGTAATTCTTGTCTGTCGGTGCATGTCTTTTGAAGAACTACTTAAACGAAAATATTAAGTTTCAAAAAAATGTGATTTTATCGAGGATTTTTCCAATAATTTCTTAAGATATTAATTATAAGTAGTGTCAAATCCATCTTTTCACAAATGAAGTTTTTCTTTCGGTATCTTTTGGATATACAGATAATTATTCAATGCTCATCGACAATAGATATTTACGATCATTCATTATTGAAAAAGTTAACCATTAATACTTATGGATAACTTTTTGAGAAACAGCGAAGATGATTGACTGTTTTTATGTAATGTATCTCTTAACACCATCAGATCATTTTGCATGTAATTTACAGATTTTTCTTCAGATGAAAAAAGTAGATTAATATCAGAATAATCATTAGTTTCATAGTCGTCAAAATCGATCCATTCTTTGGTCTGAGTCATATTCACAATCATCTATAAAACTATCTTTGATCTTAATGTTATTTGACGAATTTCACAATGAATCTTAGAACAATTAATCTATAGAACACGGATACACCTAAGAGAAGATCAGATGAGTTATTAATGAAAAACAACAAAGAGTATCAGAGGATTTAGCTCGTCACTAAAATGTGAAGTATAGCAAACCAAGAAGCATGAAATTAAATCAAAATTTTCGATCTCTTCGTTCTTTTGCAAAAAATGACTGCTTTGATTTATGAATCATCGTTATAGTATAGATACTGAATAGAACCAAATTCTGACGAGTAAGCTTACACGTTTTGTATTTTTAATGGGTTAGTGAAGAAGGAGAGACAATCGCATCCTACAATACAAGATATGCGATACATTTACTGGAACTGAAAGTCTATTTGTATATCTTCTATGGACTGACTTTGCGATCTAAAAGTGAAGAAACTGCCGACTTGGCGTTAGCATATTGACCAAAATGAATACTTCTCAAATTGTTCTTCAATGATTTGATGTGATTTACTCACTGTCTGTTTGGGACTGCGTATCTACTGTGTTCGATGGTTGTGAAACATCTAAATATGAAAATAAACGTAATGTTGATTTTTATATTTTTCTTACTAATAGATGGTGACGCTTGAACACGATGTCGTACTCTGTGTTGTCTTCTATTCACTGATGAATGTTGATCACTAGTAAACGAATTTTGCGAATGCATTTTTTTGTATAACCTAAAACCATTTGTATCACTATATCGACGTGCTGGTACTTGCCGATGATATGTATTCTCACTTTGTCTTGTATAATCTTTAATTGAAAATGAATTCTATTTTTTTTTCTTAAAATCAACAATGAAAAAGAACCTTTTTGGACAGTTGCTGCTGTCTTCGATCCAGTATCAACTAAAAGTTGATCATCTTCACAATTCTTTTTAAATTTTCTACTGGATACATATGGCTGAGCAGTATGAAGATTATCTTGTTCAATAAGATTGAGTAAATGTTGAATATTAGTTAGTTCCATATCACTGGAACCAGTATCTGTTATTATTGATATTTGCTGTGGAGAGAATCCTTCTGATGATTTCTTCAACGATTTTTCTAAAGGATATTGCATTGGTTGAAAATAGTTTACTGTTTGATGAGCAATGTTGTGTGCTTGTGACTTTTGTCTTACGTTTAATTCACGAGCAATATTATGGTTAAAAGTATCTGATTCATCAGGTACTCTTTGTACGGTGTATTTTGCTTTATCCGATGTTTGTTTTTGTGGTAAAATTTCGTATTTAAGACTGTCATGAGAAGAGGATATTTGATAGTTTGCTAATGAATGTTGACCATGATTGTGTGAATGTGGAATTTGTCTCGTTGTAAGTTGTATCATTGGTGAACAATTATGTGAATCTATTGCTAATGGTTTTTCATGTATTGCTCTATCATTGACTCGAGCTGTCGATGAGCGATTATTCGATATCTTCTGTGTTGTAGAACTAAACGGTGAAAAATGTTTGCTTTCCTATTGTTTTTTCAAAAAAATTATCGCTTACAAAGATATCTCCATGTTTTGAAGTCTAGTAGCATTTCTATCGTGTTCTTGATGATTTCCGTGCTGATAATCCTCGTACAACTTTAAGTGTTGATCGTGTGGAGATATTTGTGTTGACTGGTTTTCCAACGATGAAATTTTTACTTGAGTGTCAAATGTACGTGCAAGTTCGGCAATATTCATTCCTTCTATGATAAAATTATATCACAAAAAAATATTCCAATTCGAATAATTTCCTTTTCAAAAAAAAAAAAGAGTCATGAGTTCATTTTGAATAGTCTTTTTTTTTAAATAAAAACTTTATGGAGAACTATGGTTTTTATAGCTAGGAAGCAGCGCTGAAGACGCATCGAATCATATAGCACAATGAATTTTCAGTTTTCTCAAGTATATTAGACTCATTGTTACAGTGTATTCTCATAACATATACCTCGATCCTCTCTATTCTCTTCTCTTTGATATTTTCGTTTCTGTCTTTTCCTTTCTTTAACTTCTTTTCTTTGCCCTTGATTAACCTTTGTCTTCTTTTCTATTTTGTCCATGTTTTTCATGTGCGTATATAAACTCTTGTTTTGTAAAAGAATAAACAGAGAGAATAAAACACACACACACACGTTAACTGTGTTCGTCGCTCTTTGTGAGCGAGAACGCTAACACTCATCAATTGAACATTTACAAAACTGTGCAAGATCCAGAGTTTGAACTTCATGAATTGAAGAGTTACGAGCATTTTACTGTGAGCTTCTATTCGGTTTTGTAGGGACAATAGGAGAAATTTTGACTTTTTTCGTTAGATTTTCATGAAGTTTTGCTTTGCAACATATCTGATCAACTCAATTTTTGAAAAAAAAAATCAATAGAAACCTTCGACTAACATGGAAGAAAAATGTATCCTTTGTTACACGATGTGCCATTATACTTTTTCAATCGTGAGAGTATAGATTTCGATCTTGTCTTTATCAAGGATAATTCAAAAAATAGTCACAACTCTTCTTTTCCAAAATTGATCATACTACCTGCCGAGTTTTTACCAACTGACGTGCCATCACTATAATAATTTATGACATTTTCAGAAGTTAGTAATTTACTTGAATCGCTATTGGACATTATTACTATGCTATCCTTAGCACGTTGTTGGTTGGGAAGAAAAACAAAATCGATGATGGCCCCTTTGATGTATATGTCTAAAATGAAACAAGCACGTATAAAAAAGACAAAATCAACCAACCATTACTTTATCAGGCCTCAATTTTTATCAGCGTACATGATTTTTTCTAATACATATGCTTCATATTGACAAGTGAGCAATAACTATGAGTCATATATTTGCTCGTGAGAAGGAGCTGCTACAGAAGATTGATTCATCATTTAAAGATATAATTTAACTTTTTTTAAGAGAAAAAAAGAAATAAACACAAACATTGACTTACACCAAATGCAGACACTATTTTGAGGGTTCAAAACGGAGTGGTTTTCGATATTCATAAAAATTATTTAATCTTCCATTACTAATATTAGCATTGAAAATGAGCTACTAAGGCATCCTTGTTTCAAAATAAATATAAATTAATTTTCTTTTTGTCTGCACACACAAAGCTAATTCTTTTCAATGTCATGAATTATTCTATCGCTCACCAAATTGATAAAATCATTATGCGCTTGATCAATTTGTTGCTGTTTATGATACAAATGAGTATTTGCCCCAAATTGTGGCGGAATCACAGTTGGTCATCACACAAGTTCAACAGCAGTAATTGTCTTTCTTTGATTTGCTTGAGACTGTGGATATGGAGTGGGGTTGCAGTTATTCACTTCACATACATCTGACATCAGCAACCCAACCTCACCTACACACTAAATAGAGATAGCACTTTACCTTTAAAAGTCCTTTAATGAAAGTTAAAGTAGTATTCTTTTTCAACTTCTGATACTTGGTTCTTTGTAAGAGCCTGTTACAAAGAATATTGCAAAAGTCACGCATTGTTATTCTAGATAAATGTGATACTACATTTACACGTCATCACTGATGAAAAGATTCAAAGATGTTATACTGCTCACTTTGTAGCCTACAAAAATGAAATGTATCAAATAAGAGACACCAAATCCTGAAAAATGTTACACTGATCTTATTAACCTCAAAATCAGCGTTCAATCCTGATTATTTTGCAGAAGTTTATTTTTTATTTTATCATAACTCTATTTTTTTTTTCATACATAGTTTCATAAATATTTATGGGTTTCAATATTTACGCATTTATTTATTTAAATATGGATTTAAATTCTAGAGTTCAAAAATTCAAAAATGCATTTCCTGTGTCTGTAGAACAACAGAATAATGTCACTTTTCTCAAGATATGTTTCAACAGCACGCCACAGTTGTGTTTCAGAATAATGGAGTATTGGAACGTTCACTTCAGTTAATGCACGTGAGCTTGAGAAATAGCAAATTTGATAAAGTCACATGAATCCTCTTTATCCAGCTCCTCTCCTCTTTTATCATGATAAGCTATCCTATCTTGTTTCTTTCTATTTTAGTAATAGGTACTGACGTATGATATCTGCTACGATACAAATGGGCTACCTTTTATTGCTTTGTCTTCTTGCTGTAATTTTTTAGTTGAATCTAGCCATCGAGTTCCATCAAATTGTTCAGGTTAAATCAATACTCATCCTATTGTGCGTGATGAACCTCGACTTGTAAGCACAGTTTCGAATGGCAGACATTCCATAGTTGGTCAAGACTAGAATCACGTCAATATCATACACATTTATGGTGGTACTCCGTACAATATGAGCTTCGTCTTAGGCACCCTCATGAGAGAGGAATTGAAACAATTTGTGCCCGACTACTTTTCATATCTAGAAAATTCTTTCAATGCAGGAGATTGAAGATAGGTGCTTTTACTGCTTAGTTCATCGTGAAATAGGTAGTTCAACATGGCCTCCGTGATGCACTTGATATTAACTATGAAATAACGAGCACTTTTACACCTCCATGGTGAAAAAGTGAAATGCGAGGCATTGCAGCCGGTAGTGGTGTTGACCATGAAGACATTCACCGACTGCATCTTCTTCCTGAACTTATCAAAGCGGCATACACAGTTATCGATGCATGGGAAACTTCTACTGTATCATCAACTTTACTTTATGTACGTGCTCTAGATTGGACTGATTGCGCTTCAATTGTAAAATTTGCTACGGTGACTCTCTATCATCCAAACGCTTCTTACAAAGATTATACAGAGCATTTTCACCAATATTACAAACGGACGTATCATACATCTCACTCATCCGCCAACTTTGACTATGTTGATCTAATTGGCTCGCTCGGCTTGAATGAAAAGCTCTGGACGATCAAAAACGAAGATATTATCACACGTTTTGGTAATCCATGGACGTATATTCTTCGTGATGTTGTTCAATTTTTGAATTCCATGGATTCAGCACTCACTATGCTGATCAATGCTCATTGCACTTGTTCGATTCATCTTGATCTCTGAGTATAGCAACGAAACGTGTCCGGGCACAATGATGAAAATATCGGATTTTGAGGCATTGAATACTGCGCCAGAGAGTTGAACAATCTATAGCTGGCAAGATATGTTTGATACTCGAGCGAATCCAAAGTTACTTGACGTTATCTATTTGGATAAATATGTCCAAGCATCCAATGATTCATGTTTAGGTAGTTTACTAGTCGAACACTTTGATCATCTCGCTGCAGAAACGCTTATTAGAAATGTCACCAGTCTATCGGAGACGGGTAGTACCCTCAATTTGATTCTTGATTATGGTGAAAATGCAGCGTATATAGCCTTTAGTGCGCTCGACGATCCTCAAGGACCATTACAAGCATTGAAACACTCTCACATACGTCTAGACATGGCAAAACTCTTTGTTGAACCAGCATCAAAACTGTAATTTTATTTACTGTCTTCTTTCTTGTACTAAGAATGTATACCAACATCAATGATATTTACACACTCGATAGCGAATGGATGAATAAAAAAAACAGGCGACGCAGATGAAACTGCTGAATATTGGCTATAAACGTTAGAAAAAACAAACAAGTTTATTCAAAGGTGTGAATGTGGGACGTGCTTGAAGAGATGAACCACATCTACAGTTACATCCTCATACACTCTATTGAACATCTAAATTGTAAGAAAATTCTTCATTTATCTTGTAAAGTACGTTCACGATCGACTGAAGTTTGAAAATTTTAATTCATTTGCCAAGTTTTAAAATGTTAAATATTGAAAACATAAACTACTCATGTTACAAAACAGGTACATATGAGCATATTTAAATAATTAGATAAAAATGTGAATCATACAATTGCATCGAGTAACCATCATTTTCATCTACAATTTTAAAAGTATAACTAATCTTTCTTTCTCTCTCGTATACCAGTCAGACCGGCAACAAGAATAACATGACCATAGTTATTTCATCTGTTCTTTAACATAATAAGATGGCAGCTTTATGCTTAAATGGTCAAAATCGATTAAAAACTAAATTTTCTTTGAAATACACTCTCAATATACTATTCGATATTCAGTTTACAACGAGAAAAGTATGTGATTTATTGTGAAATTATCTCATGCATCATTAAATTCCTTTCTATACAATAACTCACTATTGTCATTGATAGAAATTTATTTCATTATTTGGAATACTGATCAATATTACATTGTTGCTATTAATAAGAGCACTATATTGATTATTTCCATTATCATCAATGACAATAATATAATCTGTCATTGTTAAAAATTCAACATACATATAATCAAATCCAAAAATTAGACACCATGATTAATCACAGATTCTTGTACGTTGGTATCAGACCTTATACTGCAATATTGTATATGCTCATGCAAGATCATACGAAAAATCGTACGCAAAATGATAGGCTCAGAAATCTTACATCAAAGTCTATACTAAGCCAGATATAAGATCAGACAATAGGGTCTTGTATGATTATAAAACATTGTACAACTTGATTTCCCTATATTGCCTTAGTCATTTGCAGTAATCCATACAAATTAAAGTTACATTCATTATAAATTATAGAAGTGATCACTGTAGTTTATTTTTTACATCACATAATAGCTTACAACACTAAGAATACGCATACATAGCTAACATTTAAATTTCTCGCAGCATAACTGGATATAGATACATCTATATTGCTTTACTTATTTGCCTATATCTTTTTTCATTAAACCCTTTGATTTGTATAATAATGATTGTCTGCTTACATCTATATCCATACTTCTTTGCGAATACTATCAAAGCAGCACCTGTAGCGCATCTAATCACGTCGTTATATGTTTAAACTGGCATTAATGCTTTACTGACTGGTGTTTATAGTTGATTATCTAATTGTATCTAAGAATGTAATAGCGTGTCTATACTCTCTGCCTTTCCTCCTAATATTCAACCCCAAAGCATAAAGAATATAGAGAAAAACAAGATATAAAATGAAAGTTTTGCAATATTGAATTTACAATTATTGAAGACATCTAGTCGTCCGTTGGTATTATTATATACAGACTCTGTTAATTCTTGATATTTGTTTAATGTCATCAGAAATGAATCTTTTTGCTACTTGACGATCAGAAACAGAAATAAACAATAAAGCTTTACGAATTAGAAAGGACACCTAAAAATTTAAATTGACATGTCTACTCATACCTTTTTATTTCATCATTAGGTATGATACGAAAAGCTCAACCATGTATAATTGACTTTCGGGAGTGATTGCTAGTGGTGTAGTGGTGCAAATACCATTGCCTCGATGGAAATGACTCTGTGTCCTCTGTAAACATCTCTTTCCTCAACCAAAACCAATGTTTGGTCCAATCACGATATTTTTCTTGCATTTGGCTACCGTTTGTAAAATTTCTTTTGTAACGAATGATATCTTGTTTATAATAAGTCTACATTTCTGTAGAACAAAGACTTTATACTGATTAGCCTTGACAAACATAGTATATGTTAGTAATTGAATTGCGAAGTTTCATACAGAAAGAAAAACAAACTGTTTAAAGAAAAAGTCACTTTTCGACAACAAATTTACAGAGTTCAAAGGTATTTTTTCACGAGAGAATCAAAAAAGAATCATCTAATAGGATTTATGTCATTGCCTGAATTTCGACAGCTTGATGGCCCATCATTAGTTTCTGGATATGCTAAAATTATACCGTCTGGAGCAAAAATGTAACTGCTAAATATTGTCTTTTGTAGCTATATTATGAGGTATTCTAGAAGTTGATTCGAAAACAGAGTTGACAGACATTTTTCAAGCGTATTAATTTAAAAAGAAAGAGAAATAAATATTATTTTGTCTAATGATTAATGTTTCGTCTTTGGAATGGATTCTAAAACGTCTATAAAATAGTAATTGACCGATGTTGACCGAGTCTGACGGATACCTGTATGTATTTGAATTCAAAGGTACAAGTAAACGATTGCTACAGCAGTAAATTAGAAAGAAAATGAAGAGCATATTTGTACGTTTTTTCGTTTTTTTTTAGAATTTCTTCTAGAATGAAAAAAAAAACATTCGACAAAGCTTACATAATGCCAGTGAAATTAGTCAGAAAGAAAAAAGAGGAAAGTAAAAACGATGAATAAACGAAAAAGAAACTTAAAATTCTTTCTCTTCTGTACGTTTTTTTCAGTTTTGCTTAGCTTACATTGAGGGAGACAAGTAGATTAGTGAATCAATACAAATAAATCAGTTCCTCTATGACGACTAATAACTACGCTTTTTGACAGTAACTACTTCATTCGATACATTGAAGAACGACTTAGAAGAGATCAACATCTGAGTGGTAGATTTTTTATGTCAATTCTTCACATCACATAAAAGATGCGAATGACCTAACATATGCTACAAGAACTGCACGATTCTAACATTACTAGCCTTATTCTTTTCATTCTCGCAGCTTTTCTAGATATAAATGATTGAACGGCTGTCACAACTGATGCTAAAGAGATATCATCGGTTTCGTACGATGTTGATTCTCTTAATGTACTTTATGAATAAAACGACGAGCTATAGAGTTCCGCTAATGTTTCTTCTATCGATTAAAAATATCTTCTACACGTGTTAAGAATCGATGAGCGACATCTTTGATGAAGTATGTGGTTGTAGATTCATCCTTACAAAGTTGGGGGATGATCTGCCAAAATATTTTACTAGTTGAAATACTGAACGTGAGTGTAAAGACACCAGACACATCTACTGTCGAGTCGATTAGCGACTTCGATCCCTACTATTACTTTTAACACTTAGTTCCAAGTAGATTAATCATAAAACAAGGAAGCTTGAGCTTAGCATGAGGTATTAAGTGGCTCTTTAGTCCTTAGTATAAAGAAATTAAGTAATGACTGTTGACCGTCATTTTATGAATGTTAAGAGTTCAACAAGGATTTTTAATTCAGTATTAATCCATAAAGCTTTTCGACTGAACTTTGGTAGATCTCGAATGACGAATCTAATCAGAACAGACAGGATTCATCGAAGACTGAACAATGTTTGAAAGATTCCATAGAAAACTTGCAGAAATTCAACAGTCCAAATATCTATCGGTTACGGCAGTCGGATTCCATCGGATTTTAATTAGGTTCAGAATGAGGAATCTGTCATCCGAGCTCCCATCCGACTTTTTTTTTTGGTTGGTTGAATGTGACCGGAATCGATCGGATTCGATATTGTATTCATTCAGCAAGGTACGTTCGACACTTCATTATGCTAGCATACCACAAAGGGTAACAGAAAATTTCAACAAAACTAATATTCAATAAAAATCACACGAAACGCATCGAATTCTTTAAAAGCTATTGTGTTTCCCGAATTACGTAACAAAATAAATACAGAGCAACACGAACCTACCTAATGAGTGTCATAAAAAAACCGATGAAAGCAGTCATTGTATTGTTCACTATAATACTCGTCCTTTAGATAATTTCCTACTTTACTGGTAAACTTGAATTGTTTTGTACTTTATTTAAAATGAAAGATGATTATATTAATACTTGCCATTAGATAATACTTTTTATCTACAAAAGTAAAATACCAATGTAAATTTTGGTAGCTTTGCGCATCTTCACGTCATCCACTACGTTGCAACAAAGTATATTTTCAGTAGTTCAAATGCTCCTTACATTTTCCATGTGGTACACTCATCATTTAGAACCGATTGATTGATTCAATTACGGTGAGCAGAATATAAGCAAGCAAAGAAGTACAAATCAATTCTTATTGTTAGTTCATAAGTTCCTTCAGATTGTTAGCTTTGCCATGTTTTGATATCTTGTTCTTGTTTCTTTTTTTAAAACTTTTCTACTTGTACCTGCTTTCTAGTAACAAATCCGGTGCATAGCCTAGAATCAACATTACGATGACGCAGTGTGTTCTTAGCTCTGGAATTTTTATGATAACACAAAATTCGCGTGATTTCATATTTATCTCAGTTAGTGTAAGACCACAAGAATGAAATATTATTTGCTTTCTCGGATACTTAAGCCGACATTTTGAATTTTCAAATAATGAGCATTCGTAGCCTGTTCACCCTAATTGGTCTACATTGCTAACAGCAAATGTTAGTGTACAATAGATAGTTATGATAGGAGTTTTGTGGTTGAGAATGAATATGAATCCAAATTGTTGAATGATTTCGAATCTTTATTTGTTAGTTAATTGTTTCCTACATATTCTATTTATTTATGTAATAAGTCTCATATATGAATGATAGATTGTTATATGCTATATGTGCGTGAATCAGGTCAACGAATAAATTTGCCATTTTCCCAAATAGCTTGTAGAACGCGACTACTGGCGAATCTTAATATGCCTTCTATATGCTTCCTATCGGCATTAAATATTCCTTCAAATTGAATGTTGTGTGGCCATGTATATTTTCCACTCCCATTCTTTTCATCATTAGCCCAATTGCCCTCGTATTTCTCTCCATTGAAAATATAGCCGATACCATGACCATGTCGCTTACCACTTCTCTCGATTTCTTCATATCGATTTCCACTCGGAAACTTACGAATTCCCATTCCATTCGTTTGATTATCAGCCCACTCACCCTCATATTTCTCACCATTGAGAAAATCATAGGTACCACGTCCATGTCTCTTGCCTCCTTTGATATTTCCTTTATATCGACTGCCATCGGGATAGGAGCACTCTAAAATCAGATACTTCGTATCATGTTTAGTTATGTTACAATAAATCTATGGCTATCTCTCAGGGAGTTTTAGATTTTCCAAAATCTTAGAAATCATCTGCATTCACAATCATGTCTCAACAGTGTCTGTTCAGTACTCCTACTCTGAAAACTCTGACACACAAGCTCTTTCCAACTGCAGTTGTGGTCATATAAGATACTGTGAAAATTTTGTTACGTCATCAATAGCTAGAATACAGGTAAATATTGATTCGAGCAAGTTGAAATGAAGGACGAGCGAACAAAACTTTCAAGAGCTGTACACGGTTGGAAAACAGTTTTCATATGTTTGCTTCTTTTTTTTTAGTTTTAACGAGTTGATATTTCTAAATGCTGGTCTATGTTCTCAAAAACTACATTGAAATCTAATGCAATCCTGAAAAACTACTAGGCACAAATGTTATGTAAATTGTGAGAATGGCAAGTATTACCTTAGAAATAATCAAAAGCATAAGTAGAACTACGTAGTAGTTTCCACAGTTTTACACAGCAATTATCTCTACTAGATTATTAGGCATCAATGCTGATTAGCGTTTGCACGCAAGCATTCTAGTTTTTTATCCTTTTAAGTATTTCATTGAAAGTGAACCTGTGCTGATTATGGGTTGAAATATGAGGAGATCGAAAAACACGCTAACAGAAGAATTGGAAAATGTATTGCAGAAAATAATTGGTAAAAATATATTTTTTGAACGTTAGTTATTCTAGACTAATCAATTTCATTGTATCTTCAAGATTAACAAATGGCATACAATTTACGTGAAAGATGTAGTTTTGTTGAGAATTAAATAATGAATCTTTTCAAAAAAGAATTGTTGTGATTNTTTTTTCGTTATAAACTCAAATAAACAAAGGTCTGATTATATATGGTGTTATCGTAGGTTGGCTTTGAATCTGGTAATATAGTTCGTATTGGTCAGCGAGACATCCTATTCGTCAGTGTGAACAAGCAAATGACTTTTTAGATTAGTTTATGTAGAAAGTATCATGCGTAGATGGAACTTTGAAAATGCCAAGAGCCATTAAGAATATAAAAATGACAATTTACCTGACAAATTAATCACATTAATGAAGCTTTTCCTAAAGATTGCATTTCATTGAGAGGGGGTCAATGTGGAACTATAGGCGAATAGAAAACGTATACTGATTGAAATGCTCTACTATTGATTCATCAAATGATGTACTTTCAAACATTACTGATAGTGATTCATAAGTGGAAAAACATATAAGATATATTCTTGTCGTGGAAAAGTAAAAAGAGGTTAATTTTATGAATGATGAGACAGGCATCGTAGACGAACTTGTTGCTACTTGTAAATAAAATATTGTGATTGTTGAATTAAGGCAAGATCAATATCATAATGTTCTTCTTTTAGAAATCGATTGAAAGTTGCTGCTGGATTAGATGAGAGTAACTGAAGTTCATCGCTAGCATTCATTTTCAAGTGAGAAAGGAAAAGTATAGTGGTGAGTAATCAACAAGGAAGAAAAGAAAGGAAAAATGTTATTATATAACTTATTGCTGAAGTAAAAAACAAAAGAATAATACTCAATATCAATAATAAATCTATTATATATTGACACTTTGAATTTATCGAAGAAAATCGATAGCTTGACATCAATTGTTAAACATTTGCTTAATGCAACATCTCATACTAAATCAAATTGTATACAAAGTAAATTTTTAAGACAATAATATATTATATGCCAGAGACACATTCGACAGTTATGAATGAAAACCAAAACAAGTAAATGAAGTTTGACTTATCACTCGTTAAATGTAAACTGTAACCAAAACAAAAATGACGATAAGCTTCAATATAAATATATCTTTAATTTTCAAACTTTTCTTAAAATTAGTGACAGCAAATTCAAACACTTGAATATCACGATTTGAAGTATTTGATAATATATATATATATATTCTACGTGCTGCGCAAATGTTTCATCATCGATAAACTTTCAATTAGAGAAGAGTTTCGCATTGTTGATATTAGCAATGCAGTACTACTAACGAGTCGAATGAACGCCCTAATATATAAGTGATTTTTACTAAACATAATTCAGCTCTAGCTGAAAAAGTTGTTGGAATCAATGCTGTTGATACAGTAAATTGATAGATTATAAATGAATTGATTTCTATTTCAAATAGTCGCGTATTTTAGGTGTCACAACAACTGATAACAGAGAAAAACATTCCGATGATATCATGAGAATATTTCGTATGAGGAAAAATTCCAACAGTAAAAGAAGAAATAATGCACAACATCCAGAAGATAAAAATAAGTTCACATGTCTAATTATTTTTGTAACAGTAAAAGATTAGAAGGTACTATATCTTAATGACCATATAATACATCATAGCTCGAAAATCGTTCAAACGATAGATAGTAATGTAATGCATACTTATAGATGGATGTGTCTAGTATGCTATGATCTAGATTTCATGTCGGCTAAGACATTCATTAGATGGCGCTTTTCAAGTGTATTATATGTGATTAGTCTTCTATGAAACACAAATTTCGATTGATAGAGTTGTATAAATAATTTTTTGTCGAACTTCTCTTTGTGCTTCATAGTTTTATTAGATTTTCTTATTATTGAGTAATAATTTGCATATGGTGATAGGGTTTCAAAAGAGTAATAATTATATATAATGAAGAAAAATTAAATTAAATAATTTGTTACGCCAGTAGATGTTGATTTTTATGATGTTTTTATTACACAAGTGTCAGCATATCAATAAATGTTTAGGCAAAAATAGAAAAATCTCGATATGATTTCAATGAATATGTCAATTGTATAAAAAATAATTTGATTTTTACTATTTTTCTTGATATGAGTTTGATCTGCTTTTGACTAGTACAAATTTCGACATACTAATATTCTTTGGTAAGACTTGAATTAGGATGTGCGTCAAAACAAAAAACTATCCCATATCCTATCATGAAATCGATATAATGTTTTTGAATACATGTACAAGATCATGATCAAATATAAAAGAGACAATACAAAGTATAAGAAACTAACAACAGATGAATGATAAGAGCGAATCGATACGTTTACTTTTGATATAATTAAGTTAAGATACGATTGAGAAAAGTGGTAGACAATATCATTCATTTTTATAATAAAAGTCGAAATGATATACGAAATAGTTTTATCTCACTTTTAGATTATTATGAAAACTGATTCGAAAAAACAAAAACAAATATTTTCATAATGAAATATAGAAATAATTCTACAGATAAATATAAGCAATATGAAAATGATTTTGTACTTAACTGAAATAAAATCTAAACGCAAAACGATCACTAAAATATGATTTGATTGATTATTTTTTAATTGACAATTTTACAGTTCCAATGAAACTGACTATGAACAATCAATAAAATTTCAATTATGTTAAAAATCAAAAGTCCAATCAGAACACAACTTTCACCAATCTCTAAAAGTCCATTGTCAAAAGTTAATACTGTGAATGTTTTGTTTTCGATTTTTGACGATTGAAGGTTACTCTTTGTATATCTCTCCCAACGGTGATTGACTTTCGATTCTACTGACCGAATTGTTTCAAAAGTAGGATTTATTTTAGTCTTCCTAGAAAATTCTATAAAAGTGCACGAATACCTTGATTATTCATGTTTTCTTCTCAAGGTGTACTGCTCGTTCCTGTATAATCTCTGAGTATTTATCAAATGAAGCCTAAAATACGAATAGAAAGTTCACAAGAATATAAGCTAGTCTTATAATATTTGAAATCTTGATCTTCTACTAGAACGACAACAATGTAATCACTGACTATATTTTCCATAACAAACAATAAATTAATTATTTCCATCAATGTAGACCAATGGAAAGTATTGTTATAGACGAACTGTCAAATCTCTAATAGTTCATTAAGTAATTGAGAAAAGACATAAACTAAAAAATATGATTCAGTTTTCATTAGTTAAGATTTATCGTGAGGAAAAAATTTTTTTTTTCTTCAATATTTATTAGATAATTTAATTTTCCCATAGTACGTATTACTGAATGCTTTTCAACTTTGTCAAATATATCAAAACAGAATATTTTCGAAATCTACTTTGACGTGAATGTATTAAATTAGCGATTACAGACACATTTCATTAATATGTAAATTTGATATTTTAAAAACCATTTTTATTATTATCTTTGACTATTTTCAATGACGATGTGCGTCCAACTGAAATATGAAAATTGAAAAAACAATTATTTCGTTAATAACCATAGCAATAAATACAATTTGATGTTATCGTCTGCAAAAGAAAAAAAAAAAAAAAAAGCCTAATTTTCTTAGTAGAATTAGAATGACATTTTTCAATAGTTGGACTGATTATATAATAAAAAAAAAATATCTTATTTAAATATATTATAACTTAAATCTAGATAATAATAAGTTTTTTTAAACTTCTCTGACATTAGTAAATTATGAATGTAACATTTTTGTTTTGCGTTGAAGTAATTGAAAATTTCTATAAAATATAATCGATAAATAATTATATTTAATGTTTACTTTCTTCCTTTTATTCAAAACTTATTATAGAATATTTATGTGTCAATGTTTAGTAATAAAATGAATAATTTTTGCCTGATAAATATAGAAAGATGTGCGCATAGAGGAAGTGACAACCATAAAGTATAAATAGTTATAAAAAAAAAAATATTTTGATGTTAATCAGTAAAAGTGACATACAGAATAACATGTATTTCTTCTTTCTTTTTTTTCTCACAGTAAATTTTAAATGATCGATATTCATGACAATAGTAGGTGGTAAATTACTGATTGTATCATTAGATGTCATTTTTTATTTGTATTTTTGGAACTTGAATAGATATACATTTCATACTTACGAAGATCTCTTTTTTAATATTTTTAAAGATAATAAAAATCTATTTCAATGTGAACATATCATCAAGATTTTATTTGGTTGATCACACACGATAAGGTGATTTCTATTGTTGTTGTTTTTTTTTGCTTTTTACTAAAATGGATAATGTTAATAAATTTATCTATTCTGAATAATCGTTAGTATGCGAGATTTGAAGTCTATCATGTATTCGATTATTCAATTTTCTAATTTGATTTATAGAATAACAATAGAATATATGATTGAATTGACAATTTATATGAAAAGAATATTTTTTTTTCGAATATTCTTCTATTATATCTATTTAAGGCATGCTTTATTTCGGCATTGTATTGAAATATAATGTTAGAAAAGCTAGAAACTAGAGTTTCTTTTTTATACTCATGGTCTCTATTTACGAAAAAAAAAAAAAGGGAAAAGAACAATATTCTTTTTTCACACATCGATATATATATATATATTTATTTAACTAGAATTGTTCTATGATCTAGGCTCTTGTAACACGCTAACATGTACTAATATTAGAAATAGTTAGGGTTCAATTCATTGGATCATTGCATATATAAAAATAGGCAAATGTTTCCTCTCTTTATGTCTCGTCTTCTCTCTTTTTGCACTCATTCTCTTTCCTTTTTTTTGACACTTGAACTAAAAAAAGCATGATGGTGACATAGATCGTGCACGATAGAGAAAATCAACACATTGCTTGATCGTTTGCTATCAGGTAAAAATGAATGAAATGCTTTTGTGTTTTTGATGAAATACAGACATCAAAATCTCTTCTATCATTGTCATTAGATAATATAATACTGTAAATTGAACTTCATGTAAACAAAAATCTCTTTGAAAAGTAAGACTATTTTAAGAGAAATACTCTATTTTAACATACTATATAATGTCTAAACCACTCAGATAGCAAGTTACAATCTGCTAATAATGTAAGACAACATTATCTGCGTAGGAGGTTCTACACGTTTTCTTGTTCCTAAAAAAAACGTTTTTCTCTCTATCGCGCTGTTTGGGATTCTTTTTTTTATCGTCGTCGTTCTCGATTGTTTTGTATCGTTGTATGTCTATGCAATAAGCATTGTGTTGCTCTGATACCAGCGAAGACGTTAGTGCGCACAGCTTGCTCTTCTGCTGCGTCTTCTTCTCCTTTTTTCTACGTCTCTTACTTTTTTCGCACAAAAAAAAGAAGAAGAAGAAGAAGAAAAAAGAAGCAAAGAAGAAACAGTGCGACATACAACGGGTCGACGACAACAACAAAATAAGACGACAAGGGAGTAGAGTCGTAAGGATATAAGATGCGTTAAGATTGTTGACGACAACATTCTGCAAACGTTTGAAAATGTATAATGAAATAGTGTACGTTTGATTTGATAGACAGTCGCTATTTTCACACAATCATCATGACCAATTGTCACATTTATTCGAGCGGTGAGTGATAATAAAGTTCAGGTACAAGCTTTGTTAACATAAAAATTTTATTTTTCTTATTTTTCATTTCTTTCTATGCTTGTCAATAATTATATGTTGGAAACAAAAAGCTAATTCTTATCTTCAATTGATGTAATTCTACTTTTGAAAGAGAGAC
Organism: Rotaria sp. Silwood2; assembly: GCA_905329745.1. NCBI lineage: Eukaryota > Metazoa > Rotifera > Eurotatoria > Philodinida > Philodinidae > Rotaria > Rotaria sp. Silwood2. The sequence goes on from CAJNSZ010000210.1 coordinate 84,388, forward strand.
AAAAATAAGTTTTTTTGTTTTTTTCCGATAACTAGTATGTCCAATTATATGTCTGACTGTGTCTTATTTTCTTAAGTAAGCACTTTTATCCCATTAGTCGGTCGATAGGAATGAGATATATATATACACATATATATATATATAATATGTCTAGTTGTTCTCTTCGTGTTTGTAGATGCGTGTATAGATGATTGTCTAGTTATTATATGGTACAAAAAAATATTTTGGACTAGTACAAAAAATTATCATGTTTAGATTATGTCAATGAATACATAAGGTTTTTTTCAATGTCAACTTCACTTTTTCTTTTTTATACTTCTCATATAAAATTATATACTTTAATATGAAACAACGACTCGTATTGCTTAATAATAATGATAGGAATTTATATGTGGGCGAAAGGATGTGCGAATGACTGGATGCAACTCTTTTTTTTTGAGAGTTTTTGTTTTTTATCTATTTTTACATCACTTAAGTTCTTCACAAGAAATATTTGTTCGTTATTTTTAGTGTTTATCAAATCTACTTTAAGTTAATAAATGTTTTTAGTATGCTATCAAAATATCCATACGTGCATAAGAGATAAAATATAAAAAAGAAAAAGTACTTTGTTTTCCTATATATATGATATTGGTTTATGATTATTGACTTCTTTCTATTACTAAAAAAAGATAAGACAAAAAATAAATAGAAAGATTGTATTAAACGATACTACTACTCATCTATTCTCTCGATCATAATAGTCAGATCTATCGAAGTTCAAGGCAAATGCTTTTAAAAAAAAAATGTTTTTTTTTTTCTTCTTTCTATTTATAGATTTTAATAGTGAAAAGCAAAAAAAAAGCAAACGATAACATAATTATCACATATCTAAATGTTTAGAATTTTAGTCATATAATGTAAACGATGATTACCATCCAGAGAAGATGGAATGATTTTATAAATAAATCGGATTAAAAAATGGCAATGAATGTCATCACAAAAAAAAATCCAACAACAACTGCTGCTACTTCACGCACACCTTATCTTTCAATGATGACATCTAATGTAACCAGTAATAATAATAATAATAATAATAATAATAATAATAATAATATAAAACGGCGTGAAAGTTCAATCGGTGAAGATTCAGTAAGTGTAAAAAATCATAAATGGATCTTTTCCTTTTTTTTTCTTAGGTGTTAATTTAATAAGAACTAAGAAAGAAAAAATGATTTATGCTTCACATATTATTTTTTAGCATAAGAAAAGAAAAAAAAACAAATGTCAAAAGTTAATATCTATCATGTGCATCTCATTTCAAACAACATACAATAATTTATTGTCTTCTTTCGATAAAAAAAAAAAAAGAGAAATATATGTGTATTAAAACAAACAAAAAATTTGGTCACATCATATACAACAAAAGAAGTATTTTAGTATACTGTATTATGCCATAGAAATACTTTGATGGTCTGTTTGTTTGTTTGTTTTCCTTGTCTGTTTGCTAAGTCATTTATTCCGATCGAATGAACAAAATCATTCTACAATGAAGCAAGTTTTTATTTTCTCATTTGTACATTTATCATATGACATGGTTAGATCATACATATCAACAGTGTATGTTTTCTTTTCTCTTTCGTTTTGATCTATGACGATTTCTCGGAATAAATCAGCAATTAATGTGCAAGTTATCATAGCTGTCGCTTCACCAAATATGATTAGTATTGATAAAGAAGAGTATGCTGTATTTCTCTATGTGGATGTTAGTTTGATGTTTATCGTACTGGTAGAAGATCCGTAGTTTTTTCTTTTCTTTTTTTTTTCATTCTGGTGTTTTTGAATAAAGACAAAGCATATATACATATGACGTAGTATCTTCTTGCTTCTATGTTTTTTTTTTCGCTTTATTATTGATGATGGGAGGATAGAAAACGATTGTGCATGTGTCCATCTTGAGACATTACCAGTACTGACAACAACAATAAATGTCACATTAAACCGACTAAGGTATCAATTGAATAAAAGAAAAATCGTTTTTTTTTGTTTTTTTCTTCATTCTAAATAATAGAGAAACTAAACAGCTGTCGAATCGATTAGAATCTCAATGACTATTGATACTACTATTTTAACTATGCATAAATGATATGATATTGAAAATATATTTATTTGAATTGATATAATGAGAGAAGAAAAACAAAAAAAAAAAAGGAATAATAATAATATTGAGATTTTTTCTTTTTTACTTGAGAACACAACAATGAAAGATCATTTGAAGTGTAATTCATGTTGAGTAATACTTTAATGCAAACATGCAATAAAGATCTTAATGCGATTTTCTAAATTATGAATTATATACGAAGAAAAGATTAATTTATTAGTCGAGTTTTATCACAACACAATCATAACATCGTAAGATCTTCTTTTTTTTTTTTTTTTTTTCTTTTTGTTGATGTTGTCGGTATGACCTAATTTTCTTTAGAACACAAAAAAAAAGAAAAGAACCGGAACGATAGATCGGAAATGACTTGTCAAAATTGATTCAATAGTTTTTCTTACAAGTTACAAACTTTTGTCTTAGATTATCAGAGCAAAAGATCGAAATTAATATCAAAATTTTGATTAATAGATTTCGTGACACTCTTAGATAAATAGAAAAGAAAAAGCAACATGATGATTAATAGACTCATAAAATCTTCCTTCATCTGTATAACACTTGAAAAATGTTTTATCTTCCTATATATTATTGCTCAATCAAAACTTAGAGTAAGTGCATAAATTGTATCCTTGCAATCATAAATCATTAATATATACACACACATCATCAATAATTATTGAATAAAAACAAAAAATATTTTCAAACTAGTTCTTCAAAACGACATCTAACTATAATTATTATCAGCATAATAATGATAATATCTCATAAATACATATCTTTTTCTAAACAAAAACTGACGCCTATAGATATTATTCTAAGTTGTTGTGTTCACGAAAGAAAATATTCATTCCGTATGTTGTCTGTCTGAAAGTTCATTATTACATATTGTCTATCCTTCAAAGCAAGGTCTAAATATTTCATATATATATATATATATGAATATCATATACACATTTATATTGTGATCGATAATGACAACAATATGAATGTCTGAAGAGAATAATCTATTTCTATCCAACTGATAATTTATATAGGGAAAAAAAAAAAATAACATACACCCACACATGATGGACCAGATGTGGTCTTTTGATTTAGTCTGTTGAATAGGGTGACGTATATTTTTGTTCTTTTGTTAAAAACTAGGACGTTTACGCGTGCGTGGGTTTGTTACCAGTTGTTGGTCTTCATATATATATATATATATTGGCATGTTATACCACTTAAATAAACGCATTTTTACTTTATTATTAACTCTTGAAAATACGGTTTTCTTCTTCTTCTTTTTTTTTTTTACTAATGAGATGAACTTATATCTTCTTCCTTTTCTTCTTCTTCGTTGTAGTTTTGCGTCATTCGTTCAATAAGATGTAATGATTTCTTGTTGACGTCACTAGTGTAACTTCAACTAACGGAAGCAAAGAGAGACCTTGTTCGCTCGCCTTAGCGTGTGTGCGAATGTAAGCAAAATGCGATGATTTCTTTCTATTGATGCGCTTATATGTGACGTCGATTGTCCGTCGTGCGGTCGATGATGACGTCGTCATATTCATCAAGCGAGGAGAATCAGCATACAAAAGAAGATATATACATGCGTGCTTAGGCTATATTCGAGTGCTGAAGCAAGAGATTGTTTCCTTAACTAATAATCGTCACTGAAGAAAGAAAGAAGAACAGAGCTATGACGTCAAACTGATGTATTCGTTGTCCCATCTAATAAAATCGTATCTTCATTTCACATAAAGTGCGTCCGTACGAGACATACACGTATTATATACATATATATATCATAGATCTTTATTTACTATTATCTATTTTTAAGTTAGAGTTATTTGATCATTTTATTATTATATTTTTTTTATTTACTAGGGTGTTCAAACAGATCACGATAGCGCAGGAAAATCTTATCGTTCAACAATAACTAGTTCAGCGAATACTGTTCCTTCTTTACCATCATCATCATCATCATCATTAAGTTCAAAACCAAAAGACACAACGACGGCGCCTAATCCTCGTTCGGGACCAACTTCTACTACGATGGTCACATCATCGACACTTATTCCTCCTACTATTGATACTAAACTATTATCATCATCATCATCAACACCATCACCATCATCATCAACAACAACACTTATATCTCGTAAAGATTCGAATGCATCAAGTTCAGGTGCTTTTTCTGAACCATCACGATCATTTGGTCAAGAAGAAAATTCGTCCGATTCATTATTTAGTCATACATCACCATCATCACATTATGTTATTAAATGTAATGTAAATCCAAAATCTACAATATCAACATCACCAATGCCATTAACACCACGTGTTAAAGTAACTGTACAACAACCTTCTATAACAACTATACCATCACGTACAGATTCATCATTTGATAATGTTTTATCATCATTATCACATTTAAAAACTCCGACTACGAATACTTTACCTATAATGACAACAAGTATAGCATCGAGTGCACCAGAATTTTCTCTAAGTGGTGCATCAAGTATTGAAGATTCAGATGAATTAGTATCATATGATAAATATTTATCACCACATGGAAGACAATCGAATCCTTCACCTGAACTTCGTAAAAAGACATTTGATGATTGGACTAAATTAGAACAAAGATATTTACCACGTAGTAAAAGTGAAATAAATACAGTACCAACAGAACAAGCTCAGCAACAAATAACTACTAGTCAAATAAAACCGGTTAGTTAAAAAAAAATAAAATTTATCATTTTCTATTAAGACTATAATACGATCGATCTTCAATGTGATCTAAAAAAAAAAAAATATTCTATCGAATATTCAATAATTGTTTTATTTCTAGTCTAACATATTTTGTTGAACAACAAATAATAAGGACAAAAAGAAGGAGTGGAGAAGTCAACAGGAAGATAATAGTCATTATAAACTATTGCGACGTTCTGCTATTTTGGCATTGCACAGGAACTTTGTCGTACACACTTTTCTCATTTTATATTTGCAAAATATATCAATCGATTACATGTGTCTACTTCCTTGGAGACCTCTTTCACTCTCTTATTCACTTTCTTTTCCCTTACTTATTCTTCACCGAGTTTTTTATCTAATCGTGCAAACCTACTCCCCCCCCCTCCTCCTTCCCCCGTCTCTCCATAACTTTTTAATTCGCTTCACAGGAAGAACAAGGGAGACATAAATGGTGTAGTATGCCGTTTGTAGTTTTTTTTTTTCTTTTTATATGCGAATACTGACGTACCCCCAAACTTTTGCATTATAGTAGTACTTCTGTTCTTTTCCTTTGCATTTCCATCGTCGTTGCCGTCGTCACTATTCTCTTTGCCATTTCATATTCACATAGCTACACATACATCATATAAAATGATCAGTAGTTGAGAATTGACTAATAGACAATTGTCGTCGCAGGTCGACGTTTTCCTTTTCTCTGTGTTTATATGTTTATGCTTTCTATCTCATATTGTGTGCTGGAAACACATTTTAAATTTCAAATGTCATCATTACTTCATTTCTATCGAACACGTTCAGCAACAACGATCAATCAACTTAAACCATTACAACGTATACGTTCACGTAGTCCTGATGATGTTTTACTTAGACAAAAGGTAACATGATATACTCTAATGTCATCAACAATCATCTAATGGACGTACTCTTATTCGTTTTTCTTTTCTTCATCTTATCTTTGTCTGTTTTTTTTCTTATTATTCTTGCAATTCAATCTACTTATAAAATCTATAAGGATACTAGAACAAATGATAATAAGGTTTCTCATTTAACAAGGATCTTCGTTTTTTTTTTTTTTTGTTGTTGTATTGACTATAATGCATCTATGTTCTCCTGTTATAAATAACAATTTCTATTATTAGGAATAGACAATTAGAATTTCTTTTTTTATATATTTGACATCACTTTGAAATATATATCGATATTTCCGTTGATATATATATATATATATATAACGAGAGAAAAGAAAACATGAATGATTGTTTTTCTAACAATAGCACAAAAGAAAACAAGAGTTCTTATCATTAAACATATAAAAGTTATTTTTTTTTCTCTCTATGCATTAAATAATATAATTATGTTTTTGTTTTTAGGAAGCAACATCATACGCTAGTGAAGATGACGATTCAAATAGTCGTATATCAGCTTCAAGTAATTCATCAGACATAACAAAAAAGAAAAAATCTAAAGCAGCAACTATGTATGTAATAACAAGAAATATGTTTTACTTTCAATTGTATTTCTTTTTGTTCTACTTTTCTAGAGCAAAAGATTTCAAATCTCGTGCAGCAAATTTAATTCGACGACGCACAACAGAAGCAACATTATCTGAAAAAAGTCTTATACCAACACGTGAAGATGTTCAATCATGGGAACAATCATTTGATGCTCTTCTACGACATCGATGTAAGAAATTTAAAAAAAGAATAAAAGAATGTCAAAATTACTTATAGTTAATTCATGCAAAAAAAAAAAAAAAAAATTTTTTTTATTTAGATGGACAAGCTTTATTTCGTGCTTTTTTACGTACTGAATTTAGTGAAGAAAATTTAGAATTTTGGCTTGCGTGTGATGAATTTCGTTTATGTAAAGAACCAAAACGATCAGCAAAAGCAAAAAAAATTTATATGGATTTTATTGCTATTGGTGCCCCTAAGCAGGTAAAATATCTTTACATAAGAAAAAAACACAAACTAATAATAATAATCAATAAATCATATTTAGGTGAATCTTGATACAGAAACACGTATGGCAACAATAGCTAATATTGATAATCCACCATTGGATACATTTGATCGAGCTCAAAGACGTATTCAAGGTTTAATGGAAAAAGATTCTTATCAACGTTTTCTTAAATCCGAATTATATATTAATTTATTACGTCGTACATCATATCCTACTCAACGACGAACTACAACTGAATTATCATCAAAATCATCTTGACAAAAATTATATATATATATATATAAATCACCTGCTAGTTCAGGATATTTTTCTTCCATCATTATTTATCGTATGACACTGGTTGTCAGTATTTAAACAATATAATAGACAATGTTTGACTGTGGATCTATTTAGAACTATATGTGTGTTTCTTACTCTCAGAAAAAAAAACGAAAACAAAATATGCCTCGATGGTTATCTCATTGTGGAAACTTTTTTTTTACTTCTATGTGTGTGTGTGTGCATATAAAAACAGAACACAGAGACGGATGACAGAAAAAAAATATATATATACGATTAATTGATTTAGCAAATAAGTATTATAAAAAGTGACATACTTGAGATTTATATATATGAATATATAAGAGGGATTGAATATTTGTGAAGTCAATAAATGAAATTATAAGTTTATGAAAGAGAAAAAAAAACAAAAACGAAGTTTTTAAGAATATTTTATGGGTTATAAAAAAAAAAAACTTCATGACTTTCTTGTGAGTAAAATAATTATTTGAATAAGAAAAAAAAAATAAGATCTGGTTTTTTTTATATATTCCACCTGTGTATTATCAAAAATAATTATTTGACAAGTCCATTGAAACGATTATGGCCTTATAAAAGAAGAAACAAATAATGATAATAAACAAAAATCTTAGCTTAAATTTAATTCATATTATTAGAACTAGTAAAAGCCTGGTTTTACTCAGATAAAAACGATTGAAATATTGTGCTTGTCTAACTTTTAATCATTGTCGATCATAGAAATTCTCTTTTTAATAATCAATAGTGATCATTGAGATTTGAGATGCACTTATTTCTATATCTATTTTCTTTCAAAAGTTGATTATTGTGTTATAAATAGATAGTAGTTCGATAAAGAAAAGAGAACAATTGATCTAGAATATATTATTCTTAATATCGGAACCCAATGAATCTTATTTATATATTTTAGTTCTCGTCCTTCGGGTTTCCGACTAGTCCAATTTACAACTATTTGTTACACAAGGGAAACCATCATTATTCAAATAGAATAAGAAATATAACGATTTCCTTGCTTTAGAAATTCATAGTCAATGATGATTATTTTGTTCTAAAATAAATAAAAAAAAGAAAGAATTTTTAGAAAATAATTCGATTTTATTTTTTTTTGTTTTAAATAAATAATATTATTTTTTTTATTGAAATAACTAATTCTTCGATGAACAAATTAGAAGAGATGATAAATTTAGAAAAACAATTTAAAATCATAATTATATTAAATGTTTCTTTTGTTCTAATTTTTGTCTTCTAAAAATAAATACTTAATGTAAAATGAAATGAAAATACTAACAGGAAAAGTAAAGCATCATATTACATTAATCTTTATTTTCATCTTATGAGAATGTTATAGTTCGACACAATTATTTTAATATAATATTTCAATTCAAATAAAATCATAATTAATTTGCGCATGATGAAATAATGTTAAAATACATATCAATATCGTTGATTTCTTATGAAAACTGACAATTAATTGCATTTTTGATCATTTCTTGTGATTGACGTGATTTGAATAGGCATTTTTTTAATTATTAGTTATATTCATTTGATTGCAGATACTCACAGGAAAAGAAAATAATTTCCGATTTTTTTTTTTTTTGTTATCTTAATTCAATCATGTTAACCTTCGTCATATAAAGATAAATTTTAAACAAGAAAAATGAATCGATGTCTTAATCATTAGAGAGAAAAAAATGATTTTTACTATGGTATTAAAGGCTAAATCTGCAATCAAAATTTTTTGTATAAGTTCGTTGAAATCAAAACATACACAGTATATATAACTCAATTTAAAAACACTTAAGAGATTTCAATATTTTTTGTTTTGTCGAGTACTATTGAGATCATTATGATTAGTTGTTCATTGTAATAAGCTTTTACTTTTTCGATGAATTCTACAGAACTAACGAGAATTGTAATAGAAAATTTTCACATTCTTCATAAAATTACTTTTTATATTATATTTTTTTTTTTTTGGTCACACATAACATAGAGTTCAATGCATACAAACATTATTTTTTGTCATGCATATTATTACATTTTTTCTCGGTGAAAAATAACCATAGAAATGTACCTGTTTATTGATATTTTTTACTTACTATATATGTATGTATTGAGAGTTATACTATTGAATAGACTATAATATCTGTAATAATCAATCAATAGTAGATCTAATATGAATAATAATAGTAAAATTGGTTCATATGTTAATTTCTAAAACTAATCTTCAACATGTTTTCGAACAAAAATACGTTGATAATGTTTTATTTTAATTAAATCGATCTTACATCTTGACTCACAATTTATTATCATTTTTGTTTTTTTCTTTTTTTCTCATTAATGTGTCGGTAGAGTTCGCTCTCTCTTGATATTGAATGGAATTGGTTAATCTAATGCACCATTTAAAAATAATATGTCAATCAAACGAGATCAGTCACATTTATATTGTTTTCGTTTATTTTCCTAATATTGAAAAATAAAAAGGGCAAGTCTTCCATTGATTCTATCTTTCCAATTAACATCCAAATGTTAAACATATCAATAAAATTAATTTAAAATCATAAAAAATAAAAACTAATGGATAAATTTTCACGAACAACATTTTCAATAAATTTTAATGAATCATTTAATTCATCTGATCCTATTTTAAATCCAACAACACCATCAACATTTGAAGTTATAGGAAATGAAATAATTGATTATTTTGAAACACATCGTGAACAAATTCCATTATTAGTTATTGTTTATTTATTAACAATAATATGGATACTTTATCTTATATTATATCATTCACGTATTCAAGGTATTATATTATCATATATATTAAGACGATTTATTTTTAAAGATTCAACAGAAATTAAATTTGATTCATTTTCAATATCATTTATATCTGGTGCAATTATGTTTAGAAATTTACATTATACAACAGGAAGTTATTTTGTTTTTGTTAAAGATGGTTGTTTAGTTTTTCGTTATTGGTCAAAAACAAAGACAAAACCAATAATACGTTTAAAAATTAAATTATATCATCTTGATATACAATTTTTTAGTCCAATACGTTCAAGTACATTATCAGATAGTAATAACAATAATAATCTAGCAGATGATTTACAAAGAGGATCAATAAATGGGTAAAAGAAAGACCAAAAAAAATAAAAGATTATTTCAAATATACTTTTTTTTTTTAAAGAATTTCAACGAAAGGTGATGATTCACAAAGTGAAAATACAATAAAAAGTAGTGAAGATGGTTTATTTGTTAAACGTCTTCGAAATCTTTTTCCAGCAATTGAAATTAAAGTTGAACATGTTAGTTAATTTTCTTTGTAGAAGTCTTTTTTTCTAAACATATTTTATATTATAAAAGGGTCGAATATCAGCTGGACATGATACATTACCATATGGTTTATTAGTTCGTTTTAGTACAATGACAAGTACATTTACAAGTATATCACCATCAAGAAATGTATCACAAATTGATTTAATGACACTTATTTATAATTTAAAATATCGAAATCTTCGTATTCAACTTTATCCAATTCGAGTTTATAATGGTCCATCACGTGAAATGTAAGAAAAATAATATTTACTTTTATTTCGATTACTAATGGAAATCTCCTTAGATGTTTAATTGTTTTTTTTTTCGATCTATAAATACTATTGTAGTATCTATAAGCAAAAAAAAAAAAAAAATCATTGAAATTGGAAAAGAACAATTGAGAAGGTTTCCATTGTAAGGTATCAAAAAAAAATTAGACATACTCTTAGACGAAATTCGATTATCTACATTTCAGTGATGTGATTATCGACGATACTGTAAGATGATGCTTACAGTATATATATATATTCAGACAGGGTAAACATAAGAAATGATGACTGAAATGATATTCATGAATATGAATGACCGAAAGGCATTCGACTATGGGGTACACAATGGTTAAAATCCATTCTCTTATATAACTGAATATCTAAACAATTCGATAGTTTTATACATTGAATTGGAAATTACTCGACTGTAATGAGAACATGAATAAATATAATTTCATATTCGACATTTTAACTTACAGTTTTTTTGTCCGACAGATAATCTAATAAAAAGACGCAAATTTACTCTTAATTCAAGTTCGTATTATATTCGAGTAAAACAAAAAAAAAAAAGGATCACTTATTATACTAAAACAAAAATATATCTATGGCTTATTAATTCTTCTAACATTTGTGTTGTCTTTAATCATATGAAAAAAATCTCTGAAAATACTTTGAATGTGTAACAAAGACGTATTCTTCTTCATGTCTACATTTTAAAATATCAATATTCAATGCATTAAAATATTTCACAGAATAAGCTTGCTTTGTTTTCACAGATTCATTAGTTATTTTTGTGCATTCTGTTGTTTATTCTTTGGTTGTCTTGACATAATAACATGACTTCTTTTGTTTTGTCTAAACCTATTAGACCACCACCTATACCAACATCTAAACCAGCTGATAGTGGTATATTTCAAGTATTTGAATGTCTCGATGGTGAACTTGAATATGAACAAGATGTACCAGGTAAAATGATTGAACTAACAGATAATAGTGAACCATTACCTGAATTAACATGGGAATTTCGAATAAAATGTAATAAAGAAGCTAAAATTGCATATGGACCATGGGCTGATAGACAAAGGTAAATAGAATTACAATATATATACATATATTTAAATAAACAATTTCAATTTATAGAGAAGTATTATGGCAATATTTTTTTCCAACATTATTTGAAGATTGTCCAGTAACACCTGAACCATTAGTAGGACAAACAAGAATATTTAAAACTGTACGTTTTAAATTATGGCTTTATTGTCCAACTATAATAGATCTTTATTTTATGTCTAAAATGGTTTGTTTGTTTTTTTTCTTCTAATAAAACAAGAAACAAAAAAAAAGTATTGTTGTTATTTCATTATAGACACTTCATAAACTGCATGCTGAAATACCTAATCAAGGTTCATATTTTGATGCATCATTTCCATTTTCAACAAATCCAGATGGTTTTGATACAAATATATCTATGAATATTAAACAACCAATTGTTCATACTAATCTTTCATTTACACAATTATTTAAAGCCGATGAAATTGATGTAAGATATTTTATATTTAAATTCAATGAAAATAAATTTAAGTTCTAAAGATTTTTCAACAATTAAAATAATAGTCAAGTTTAAATAAAACATATTTTTGAAATAACTGTAAACATCTTTATTACGAGTTGTTATTTTTATGATTGTATAATAGATTTAAAAAAACTGCAAGAATTCTTTATTTTCTATTGCTAGTTTATTTCATTAGGAAAATTTTTTACAAGAGGAGATTGTGAAGAATGGTTTCTATGGAATTTTTTTGTATATCAAGCAAGATATTTATGAAAAGCTCGAATGATGATATTTCAAATCTGAAATTCTACCCATACACAAAATCTCGTAATTATTAGAATTTTTCAAAAAACTTCAGCATAAATGATATATTGTTCTTCAGATATTGAATATCCAAAAAAACGATCAAATATCATAAGAAAACTGATCCTTATTAACATTCGATATCTTGAAAAGAATATATTCTTTTGTATTGAAACTCTTAGAAGATTTTAATAATCAAGAAGATCTATTTATAGACAAAATTTTCAGGTCACAATATCGTCATTTCAGTTTTTCATAAGTACCTTGTCAAAGGTAAAAAAAGTTCACTAAAACAATGATAACTCTGAAAGGAATAATTCACAGAGACGAATCGTTTTTAGACTTTTACAATTTACATCGAATTTTTCTTATCAGCAAAGTATCAGATCGATCTGCAATAGATGTATATATATATACAGGGTGGTCCAAAAGTCACGCACCCGACAAAAAATTCAATATCTCCATTAGGGCTTGAGCAAACGGGGTGATTGTTTTAGTAGTAATAGAGGTATGTGCAAGCTTTAAATCCATAAAGACATGTCTAGGAAGACCCTTTGTTAAGTATCACTACTGACCTCAAGAAGAAAAATTTTACTTTTTCATAGTTAGAAAAAAAGTCACTTTGCCAAAAAAAATTGAATATCTCCACTATGGTTCAAGCTAAAGAGCTGATTCTTTTATCAATGATAGAGGCATGTTCAAGCATTATATTCATAAGGACATGGTTAAAAAGATCNTTTTGGAGCGTTAAAACGTATTATTTTTAAGTTCTAGAATAATAGTACGTTTTAACGCTCAAAAACGGGAATTGTCACCGTTTTAACGCCCATGAAGTTACAAAAAAACGCCAATAAACGCGTTTTCATGCGTTTTTTTAATGAGCGTTAATGGCTTACAATCGCGGTTCCCGATTGTGTGTTTAAACGCGTTTTTCAAAATTTTTGTCTGACTGGGTACTGACTATACGGACATCCACATTTACTGCAACATTAAGATACCAACACTATCAAAGTATGCCCTTTTTGTAGAGGTATTTTCCAATGCTTCAGCTATCACTGGTGCCAATGTGCACGAACTATATTGAAACAGTGATGTTAGTGGTTAGTAAACTGAAACTACACATCCTCTAGACCAGAATTTCAAGTTTAGTTATACTTAAAATAGTAGCCTGTATACGAAAATATCATCACTAGAACCTGTTGATCCAGATTCAGAGTGCGGACAAAATATTTCGTACTCGACTACTTATATTCATGAGAAGGAAAGGTAAAATTTAATCGTTGATATAATAAAAATCCAACGATTTAATATTTTCCACGAAAATTTTTAACATTGTATATTAGTTGAAAACCTCATACTTGATCAACTATATAACGATAGTTCCAAGTACGGTGAATATTGAATTAAGATTTTCATTATTGACTTTCCTCGAAACAAAACTCTTGGATTTATTTACATCTAAAATCCTCATCTTTCGTTGTATTATTCTGGTGGCCTATACAACATGTAGAGCCCATCGAAGTCTAATACAAAGGCAATCATCATTTTTCTATTCTCTTAGTTAGATTAGAAAATTAACCAAAAGTTTCCTATCCTTTATTCCAATATGTATATATTATTGAATAGTTATTAAATGTACACAGGGCTGCCCCGACCGGGGGGGGGGGGGGTGTCGGGGGTGTAACACCCCCCCAATCATCAAAAACTTTCGGTTTTTTTGCTCTCAAAATTGAAAATTTTCTTGCTTTCTGCTAGCAAAAATAATGTTACACCCACCCGAAATTCGTAATACTCGGCCTGTTCCTCCCAAAAAAATTCGCTACACCCCCCCAAATGTTGGTCGACTCGGGGTAGCCCTGAATGTACATCAAAAAACAAAATGAAAAAAAAATTTCTGAATATTTAGCCAATAATTCCATCACCATCAACAAACATTCCACCTCCTACAACTTCTTCAATCGTTCCACAATCATCTAGTTCATCATCAAGTAGTATATTTGATGGATCAATTGATCATGTATGGATATCATTTCCTGAACCTCCACATCATACACATTCAACATCAAATTCTTCGAAACGACCACGTATAAATACAACAAGTAATATTCAACAAATTCCAACACCAAAAAAATTATTTTCTTATACACGTTATGATTGGAATTTTCTTTCAACATTATCTCCAACTGTTCTTGGTTGGTTTTGTGTTATAAATCGTATACAAGAACCAATAGAAAATTTTCTTCGTAAACGTGAAAAACGTATTGATGCTATATTAGCTTTTTTTCTTATTGAAATAACACCATCATCAACATTATTACAAAGTAAATTATATGAATTATTTACACCAAAAACAAAATATCTTCTTGCATATCCTGTTTGTCAACTTGTTAGTGAATTTCGAAAAAATTTTAATAAAAATACACAAATTAATATTAATTTACAAGCAAATATTATTCCTGAATTACAAATACTTAAACAAGGTATACGTGAATCATGTCGAGGTTGGGCACAAACAATAAAACAACAACCACATAAAACTATAGTTCAACCACCATCATCAACAATAACAACATCACCTATTAATAGTTTATTACCAACAAATAGTAATGATCAAGAACAACCACCAGCTGTTGTACGTGCTCCAACAATGGTTGATCGTGTTCAACGTTTAATTGGACATGAATTTGTTCGAACTCATCCACGTCATTCATTAATAACATCAAATAAACAACAAGATGCTATAGATAATATAATGATGAATGGTTCAAATGTTCGACGACGTATGACAATACAAAATCCACGATCAAATATAAATAATAAAGATGCAATTATTGAAATGGATCATGATCATAATGAACCATCATCATCAAGTCGTGAACATCGACGTGCATCAAGTTTTCTGGGTAAAATTTTTTCTTTTTTGTTTTTGATCAGCAAATTAGTTTGTTTTTCTTTTTTGAAAAATTAATCAAAATTTTTCTTTTCTTTTACATGAGTAGCTGTTCGAGAAAGACTATCACACGGTAGGATTGTTATTTAGAACCATATTTTTGCAGCTTTTTGTCATTTGCTTTTTGAGAATATCGGTTTAAAACTAAATGAGACATATGAAAATTTATAATCAACACTTATGAAGTAGTAACCAGATAATAAATGCATGAAAAAAGTGAAAATAGAAAGAAAAACAATGAATGATACGATTAAACGAGAAAAAAACAAAACAATTGCTTTTGATTGTTTTTTTTGTTGAACATTAATCGTAACATATTACCTATGTTGCACGTTCTTGTTAATATTATCGCCGGTAGGCCACGGTATAAAGGGTAGCCCCGAAGTCCTGTCTCGATTTGAATAATACTTTTTTTCTTTAACAAAATACGCGATTCAAAATTTTTCTTTTTAACGAAAAGATGCAGTAAAAGACGCTTTACAAAATGGCTTTTAATTGACTTCGGTAGCTCATATAGTAAGAAAATTATAGGCTTGGCAATGTGTTTTACGAAAAAGAAAAATTAACTATGAACTTTCTTCGTATGTTGGATCTTTCATTGAAAGTTTCGCAACTACATCAAAACAAAAGACTCTTCGATCGGGTTCNGTCTTGAAATTCTCTACAAAATCAAATTTCGATCACGTTTTCTGTTTTTTACTTGGGCACATTGTTGGAAATGAAGGTTTTCAACTTTTGAAACTTCATTCTCGGGCACATCATTCACTCTAAAAAAAACTTTTTTTAGAGAAAATGAGAAAGAGTGCATTCAAAAGCACCAAACACAAACTGAGTTATCACTTTTTCTAAGCTTTTCATGAAAATAATAGAAGAAGAAAAAGTTCAAGTCGCAAAAAATTTCGAATTTACAAAGTTTTCATCTTTTTGCGCCTCGTTTATAATTTACTTAGTTTTCTTGATTGGAGTTCTGAAATAAAAGTTTAGGTATGATTTTGTAGAGAATTTCAAGACGCATCTATTAAAAAAAGAATTCGCTCTAAGGGATCTAAAGTACAGGAGTTCAAGCAAAAATACCAAGATTCAATTCACCGTTGATTTTTTCTTTTTCGTGAAGCACATTGCCAAGCCTATAACTTTCTTATTATATGAGCTAGTGGGGTCAATCAAAAACCATTCTGTAGAGCGTCTTTTATTGCATCTTTTCATTAAAAAGAAAAATTTTGAATCGCGTATTTTGTTAAANTTTTATCACGCGAAAATCTTTTTTCCTGTACCCCCCTTCAGGACTTTTTCGTCTCAAGGGGGGGGGGGGCCCGGGCCCCCTCGGCCCCCCCCCTGCGTACGCCACTGGTTAAACGGTAAATATTTCATATATTTCTTGAGATTTTTTTCTGTCTTTGCAGAAAAATTTTTATGAGTCTGTAAAGTTGTCAATCCTTTTGTCAAGACTATATTATTTGTCTTGATTATTTTGAAAAAAAAAATTATTTGATAATGCATCAATCTATTGCAACGATAGACAAAAAGTCCTATCATCAGAATACTAATATTGATGATTCGAGATAGATTGAAACGAAATTTATTTACCCGGTATCATTAAGAGATATTTTCTTTTTTTCTGATATCCCTAGTTCATAAAGCATGCGAAATAAAATCTTCTATTACTTTTGATTTAATTCAACATGCAATGCTGCACCCTAAATCACATTGTTTATTGAAGATTTACTCTTATACATCCGAATGTTCTTATTGTTTTCTTTTTTTTTGTACTTATGGTTATTGTTTGCACGTGTTTTGTTTTTTTATTATTATTATTTAATTATTCGTACATATAATAATGAGTTAGTGAATACGTATATGTCTAAATTCTTATAGTATCACCCACAGGCCATGTAAACGTAGCATTCCAAGAAGGTAAGATTTACATATGAATAAATCAAAGAAAATTATCAATTACATAAACCAATAAGTATATATATATATATCTGCTAATTTTCATGCACATCAACTTGGCAAGGCGATTTCTAAACGATTATGTTTTTTTCTTTTGACCAATGTTGTATATGTATTTAATATTTTAAAAACAAAAAATAGATGCATGTGCATGATAATTTTTTTTTACGCTTTCTTTTTTTTTTTAACAACAAAAACAAACATTAAAATTAAAAATCTTAATTTGACTTATTTCTTTTTTTTTTTGTTTGTTTTTGTGGTATTAAAAGGTGATGCTATGCGACGTTTTGAACCAACAGCTAATGTTAATAATACAAATGGTTATAAACGTTTAAGTATTGGTCTTGATGAATCTGATTTTGAATGTAATACAAATAATATACGATTAAATGATAATAATCATGATGATTTATATAATGAAACAACTTATTATACAGATGTTGGACCTGAATTTGTTGGACCAGTTGAACAATTATTTAAAATTTTACTTGAATATGCTGGTGTAGAATTATCAGTAACATCATCAATTGAACCATTATTTAAAAAATTAGGTCAAAAAGTTCTTGCATCAGCACAAATAAAACGATTTGATGTTAAAATTTTACCAAATGAACCAACAACAAATGAAATACAAACATTAATAAATAATTCACCATCATCTCTATCAACAGTACAATTTCGTTTACCACATATACGTTCATCAATATTAAATACATCAAATGAATTATCTATACTTTCAGTAACAAATTTAAATATTCAAAGTGTTTTTCGACAATCTCTTGAACATGATCAATTACATTCAGCTAATGTTCAAGCTGGTATACGTGTTCAACGTGTACAACAAGAAGTTAATTTATCATTTATACGTCTTGTTTATCAATTTTATACTGTTGTTGATAATGCACTTGAATATACAGGTATTGATGAAATAACAAAATCAGATACAAATCCAATTCAACAACAACAGCAAAATGAATTAATTAATAATTCTGTACGAAAAAATACAATAAATAATTATCCTGAAAGTGGTCTAGAAAGTCTTGTTTTAAAAAATATTCAACAAAATATTCTTCATGTTAAATCACATCATGATGATGAAGATTTAAATAATCCTGAAAGACAATGTTGGAAAAAATTACGTGAACTTGTTGCAATTTATGGTACGTTACCTGAAATTAAACAAGTACAACCACCAATATCAACAACATCAAGAAAACAACAACGTAGTGGTTCACAACCACCAAATGACAATTTACCACAACAAAATACAAATACATCATTTAAATATTTACAAAATCAAACACGTAATCTACAAACAAATTTAGCAAGTGATACAATTTTACTTTCATCATTTGGTTGGTTAATTATTGATGAAATTTATTATGCAGCATCATTAGGTGGTCTAAAAGTTGATGGTTGTATGGGAAAAGTTCAAGGTAGTGTTAGTTTATCACAAAGACTTCGAGCTTTACCATCAACAACTCGTAATCAAAATACGAAAAAGTAAGATGAAAATCATGAAGTCATTCATAATATGTTTAATCAAACAAAAAAAAATAAGATAATTAAAAAATTGAAATAAACTAAAATTAATAAAGAAATTTAAGTTTTTCTGATTTATTAATAAACAAATTCCGATGGAAGATTCCCTAGATGATGAAAAACAACTATTGAATCTATATTTTTCCTAGTAATAAGGAGAGCATTTAATAATCATAACTCGCATTCAGTGATATTCACACCTACAACTGCTGAGTTTCTACTAACTAATTAGTCGCTCGCAACACAAATGACTTTGTTATTAGAGATACAAGCCGAAGGGTCGAATGGCGGCGACAGCTGCTAAAAAGTTCTTAAAATTACCTATGATTTAGTGGTTGCGGCCACTTATTTTCCAGAAAAGTCGGCGATGACAGTGGCTCACGAGGGAGGTACCCGAAGTGATTAATCGGTTTTGAGTTCGAACTCTGTGCATAAGGTAGATCCCAGTAAGATATGAAAAACCCCAAAAAGATAAGGGCCCGTAGGCTTTTCGTTCAGAGTTATAGCCATTTTACTGGAATTTTCGCCTATAGCATAGTATACGCTAACAAATCGAATGACGATATTTCGATCTGAAATTTCGTCTACGAATAGGTCTACTTGTAACTAACGTGCTCTGAAAATTCCAGCTAAAAGATATGTTTNCGCATCTTACTCTCCTACAACACCCACATCCACACCCACCCCCACCCCCACACCCACACCCACACCCACACCCACACCCACACCCACACCCACACCCACACCCACACCACATCCACACCCACACCACACGCACACCCACACCCACACCACACCCACACCCACACCCACACCCACACCCAAAATTCTTGTATCGACTATTTTCTCACTTGAGCTTACAATAATAGATCATCTATCAAATAGTGAGAAGTTCTTTCTAGAGAACGTTGTAAGACTATGTTGTTTTGATATGACTGACAAATCAAGTGGCTGCTAGTAAATGAACTATCGAAAATTCAGATTTAGCATACTTCTGAACTGTTTTATATTCTCTCAACCACCGATTAAAAATTTTGAATATGTTTGTTCAAACGACTATTTTAGTCGCAAAAAAATGAAGATTTTACGTCTTACTCCATCAGAGTAAATAATATTTTAAGTTCATTTCATTTCGTAAAATATGCGGTTTTTTCGTATCGTGGTTAGACAATAAGAAAAAGAAAAAGATGAAAAAGCAAGAAGGAAAGAAAAAATCTTTTTGTTTTTGTTGTCAGTCGAAGGCGCACATTTTCGTCACACTATATTTACATCTTCAGTACGAATAGGCAATGCATAAATAAAAAGTCAACTTACCATTGTAAAAGAAAAATAATGGCATCAATGATAGAAGAATCAGGTAACTACGTATAATCAGTAAAATGATCATCCATGCAATGAATCGTTACTTTTCTATACCAGGTGCATTTATTATGGACTCGGGATTATTTTTTGACATCATTCCTGTTTTATTAAGCTATCTAGACTTCAAAAGTCTCATTCGCTTAGCGCAAACATGTTATTTTTGGAAAAATCGAATATATAATGATTTGAAATTATGGTCAAAAGTGATTGAATTGCCTTATATTGGTTGTATGGACAACTATGTTGGCGTATATAATACGCTTGAAACTGTAATTAAGGCAAAATTATGGTCAATGATTCGACCGCCGGAGGATCCCAAAGCTTTAGAGAAAATTTTGGAAAAAATGGCATTATCAAAAGAGAGTATACAACGATTTGCACGAGTGAAAAAGGTATGACAGTAATTTTAAAAAATGTATTCTACTAATGTTGAGTAATGTGAGTTATCTTAAGTTCTCCTCTACTCAAAAAAAAGTCAAATTTTGTCAGAAATATCGACATTGAGATAAATGCATGCGAGGATAGTCTGAGCTCTAATCTTCCATAGCCAATATGACTTTGCAGTTGGTTCCTGGATGTTTTTTGCCAGAATTTGTTATCATTACTGTCATATTCTACTTTTAAGTACAATTTTTCAGAAAAACGGCTTTTTACATGTTCGCATGGAAAATAAGCATTTTAATAGAACCCGGTACCCGATGTCAATTATGTACCATTATTTAAAAAAATGCTCATCAGATATTTAGACCTATATATCACAGGTGGTGATCATCCTTCTCTTGAAGTATGCTAAAAAATTGGCTTAAAATAATAACATATTTTTTAATTTCTCTTTTAAAAATGCTTTTCATTTCTTCTATTTATGCTTTTTTGGTCGCGTATGTTATAGTTTTTGGGAGATCTTCATTTTAAATACTTAGAAGAAGAAACACTATTGAGCAGAAATCCTCATTTTTTTTACGTTTTTTCGAAAGTGTTGATCTGGTCAGCCTGTCCTTCCGCATAAAAAGTGAGTATTCAGTAAAGAACTCTGTCAGATCTTGTACCAACAGAGTTCTCTACCTAACAAAAGAACAACTACTTGTTTCTAATAAGGCCTCAAAGAGAATTCTGGATTGTCAAATGAGCCATTTTTTACCTCCAACATATCCTGAGCATTTCATGCAATGTGAATGTATATGAACGAAAATCAATTTTTGAATGCGAAGACGGCTCTGAATATCTTTGTTGCCTATGACTTGGACTCAGTAGATTTGATGTAATCTCTCAGAATTAGTTTTAGAGTATTTTGAATGCTATGATTCTTGTGCATGTTGTAGGTTCTATTCCAAAATTTTATTCACACTGATGAATCGTTACGTCTTACAGCTTTACTATTTCCTTCGATTGAGGAGATTAGTTTTGAAGGTAATCTTTTATCAATTTCTGGTGTTCACCATATAGCTACGTCTTGTAACAAGCTCAAACATATTGAATTTTATCAGTGTGGCAATCTTGACTTACGAAATGCTTATCGGTTATTTAACACCGAAGAACATAAAGAATGTCTAGAGCGAATCTTTATTTATTGTGGCTTTTGGTCGAAATATTCTGTTAAGTTACCAACTAAAAATGATTTGCCTTTCATGGCATTGTGCCAACGATGTGGATTATATTATAATGAATTGATCAATGAAAAGACAATGCTATGTCTTTATCATCCAGGAGTAAGTATTGCAACTGTTTCTCCAATAGATTTATCACAGATTGAGACGTTGAAATGCACAGAAAAGTTTGTTTCACAATCTTATAATTCTTGGACTATGACAGCCAATTATAGATTTTTTCGTTTGCAATTTGTTCTAGTTTTTAGTTATTTCCATTTTGTATTTCAATATCTTATACTAATTTTTCTTTCTAACATAATCTAATACGATTATCTGTGTTCGATAGTTTATTTGTACGGAAGAATAAATCATGAATTTTTAGTTTACTTTCTTAAAAGTTTTGTCATAGACATATAGAGGTTATGATCATAGCTGTTCATCATTTGACTGTTGTGGTAGTAATACGCCAAGATATCCATCGACATTAGGTTGTCAATATACTTACCATGATAAATGGTTTAATGCATCATCATCACCAAATCAAAGACATTATTCTTTCAAACTACATGATGGGTAAGCATTCCAGATCAGATTTTTCGTCTGAAAATTTGAACTATCTTTCTTTTTTTATTTTCATAGACATCCTGAATATATGTTTCAAAAATATAATGATGTTCAATTTTTACTGCCTTGTACTGAGCGACGCCGCTTAGATAAATGTTATAAGAAATGGAATAGAAACTAGCCACAGGCAAACAACAAGGACATATGCGACATAATTACATTTTTCAAGTGTCATACACTTTTCTCAAATATTAAACGAAAAATTAGTCCTTTTCTTTTTGAAAGAACAATAAAAATGATCTTTTCCAATGTATTGAGGAAAATAATTTATTTGCAAATGCTTAATTAATTCGATTGTCACTAATATACACATGATTTTGTGACTTAGGAGACATTGCAAGTATAAGCCATGACGATTGTTGCTCAATTGATCTCACCGATTTGGTTTCTATTTCTACAGTAGATATAAACATCTGAGTTAGGAGCAAACTAAAGTTTCAGCTCAAATAGATAAGTCATTCTGGAAATATCGATGGTGTAAGTGTAGCTGCTCTGCTAAATTTGGAGCACTTTATACAGTACAATACTCTTCAGCAAAATTTTCATTTTCTGAAGAACGATAAGATATATAACAGAGACTATTTTTTACCATAGATGCTATCGATCATTGATTAGATTTTCATGTTAATGAAAGTGTCTTATGGTCTGATATTTTTGCGTTGCTATTATGTACCATTTTGAGGAAGTATGATCACCGAGATAAGTTAAGTTGATCGGATAGAACGCTATAGAAAAGTTTGAAAGTAGTTTCAATTGAAAGAGCACAACAAAGTGCATTGAATGAAGTTTTCAAAAATTTGTAGGATTGTACTTTGGGGTAGCAAACACTTTTTGAACAAGATCAAAGACGCTGAAAATGCGATAGCTTTCTAAGTACAAGAATATGAAATTTCTTCTTAAACGTTGGATTCTTATATTTCAAATGAAAGCCGACGGTGAGAAACTTCTAAATCCAAAATTTTACCTCGTTTGGACCTACCTGTAAAAAATGGCGAAAGGTTCATTTTTTCATATCTTATTGAAG
This sequence comes from Rotaria sp. Silwood2, assembly GCA_905329745.1. Lineage (NCBI taxonomy): Eukaryota > Metazoa > Rotifera > Eurotatoria > Philodinida > Philodinidae > Rotaria > Rotaria sp. Silwood2. The sequence goes on from CAJNSZ010000210.1 coordinate 107,994, forward strand.
AATATTTAATTTGGTTCACTTTTTGCATGCCTATATTTTTGTAAAGGAATTATCAAGTCATCTAATATTTTCATCATAAACTTTTCTTATTTTGATCTTTAAGTGTCTCAGTTTTATGTCGAAAATCGAAATTTCATTTTTCCCATGTTCTTGAGGGAGGGATCACGACAATATTCTCCCAAAGAAAATTCGAAAAAAGACGATATTTTGGTAAAAACAAATTAATATTCAAAAATCTTTGAACAGTTTCCACAGTTCATTAGGAATAATGTGACGCATATAGTAGTCATCCGAAAGTAGTTTGTTACCAAAATATATTCTCTTGAAAAATATGTTGGAAAATACAGTGGACTAAATATTCTTCAAAAAGATATGAAAAAATGAACCTTTCGCCATTTTTTACAGGTAGGTCCAAACGAGGTAAAATTTTGGATTTAGAGGTTTCTCACCATCGGCTTTCATTTAAAATATAAGAATTCAACGTTTGAGAAGAAATTCCATATTCTTGTAGTTAGAAAGCTATCGCATTTTCAGCGTCTTTGATCTTGTTCAAAAAGTGTTTGCTACTAAGGTGCAATCCTACACATTTTTGAAAACTTCATTCGATGCACTTTGTTGTGCTCTTTCAATTGAAACTACTTTCAAACTTTTCTATAGCGCTCTATCCGATCAATTTAACTTACCTCCTTAATCATACTTGCTCAAAATGGCATAGGAGTGGGCGAGGGTAAGTGTGGGTGTGAATGAGTAGAAAACAAGGACCCAAACCAATACCAACATCCCCAGTATGACAAAAAAGTCAAACCACAACTGAATTAACATTAAATCAGAAACGACTCAATTAGAACAGTAATTAACCGACTAAAAATGCTCGACCATAACACCCAAGGCAATTGACTTTAATGAACATGTTAAAATAGTGATAGATCAGAGTAGATTTTCATGAAATCCGACTATTTACCTAGTCCCTTCTTCGTCGACCAAATCATTAGCATTCTAGCGAAAGTACCCAGAAAGTGAAGTAGAATTGAGTAAGATTTGGAAATATAACAAGCATGCCCTTTTGTGGATACATCTGTTTACACTCCTTTTCGCGAAATACTGTTGTCTAGCTCTTCATAGCAATCTGTTTCTACGAAAATAACGTTATTTTCCAAGTGTACAAAGTTTCTCGCTTGTACGGAAGGTTCCGTGGAACCCTCAGGCAGATAATTAGTCGCTTCTACCTCATTCTCTTTACATTGTCGCTAGAAAACCAGTATTTGTGTTTCATTTGAGATGAAAATTATCCTTTATTGGGTTTTTTTCGTTTTTTGTGTATGTGTATAGTTTTGGGGGTCTACATGATCGTCATTGTGCGTTTTTCGGGTTTGTCTATCATATGGAATCGGATTTTTGCTTATTTTTGTCTAACGCTTAGATTGCTAGTAGTTTGAACGGTTCGGTTACCATTTTTTTAGTCAATTGTACCTTTCTAGTAGTTTCAATATTGCTGAAAATTTCTGTCACTCACCTTACCGTATTTGACTTGGGCAATGACAGGCTGTCAAAATGAAATAGGCTGAATAAGAAAAATATATCGTCAATTGTATTCAAGGAGAAATACTCATTTTAGAGAGAATATGGGTTTGAGTGTGTGGGTGTTAGCAAAATAGTGACATCTACTTATATCTTGCCTCACATCCATACTCACATCCTATTTGTGTTCTGTGGTCGTTATTATTCATGTGAAAGAATGTAAAAAAAGCCACGTGTTGTGCAATAACAACGACAACGGTAGAAGGTGGGAGAAAAATAGGGTTCTTCTCTTTTTGTAAGTGGTAAACTTGCACAATATTTTGTAAAAATATTTCAGTCTCGTATGTAATATCTTGTCCATATCTCTGCTTTTTTTCACATTCTTATAAATAGGCATTCTTTTTCACGTAGTCATCTCGATTGTTATTAAAACACGATATGAATTCATCAACTAGGACTACAACTACATCAAATAAAGGAGATTCAAGTCCATTATATCGTATACCACCTTATTATTATATACATGTTTTGGATCAAAATACAAATGTAACACGACTTGAAGTTGGTCCAAAAACATTTATTAAACAAGACAATGAAACAGTTACGGTTGGACCGGAAAAAATGATAACAGTACCGTACGCATATTATTTCAAAAAAAAGCATAAAAATAAATAATTATTCTAAATTATGTTTAGACCACGTCATTATTGTGTTGTTGAATCGCCTGTCGTACGCAATGAAGCAGGAGTGGTTCAATTTGATGAAAATGGTCAAGCCAAACTTGTTCATGCTGACTTAGATATTCGTCTTGCACAACCTGATCAAGCACCATTTCCACTTTATCCTGGAGAAATTCTTCGTCAAGTAAAAAAATGAATATTTTTTTGTTCAGTATTTTGTTTTCAATATTTGATTGTTTTCTTTTTCAGCCGGTTACTCCACTAAAAGTTGTTCCAGCTAATTCAGCATTACGTTTAAAAGCTATACTTGATTTTGATGATGAAACAACAAAAGAACAACGTCGTGCTGGTGATGAATGGCTATTTGAAGGACCAGCTACATATATTCCACGTAAGGAAGTTAGTGTAGAAGAACAAATTCGTGCAACTGTTATTGGTCCTAATCAAGCTATTCGATTAGGTGCAAAAAAAGAACTCATTGATCGAACAGGTCAACAACGTGTTACTGGTGAAGAATGGTTAGTTAAGAAAACTGGTGCTTATTTACCACTTGCATATGTAAATTAAATTATTCTTTATAAAATTTTTATTTTATTAATTAAATATTTCAATATTCTAGGAAACCGTTCTTGCTGTTGAAAATGCTCATGTTTTAACAGATAAAAAAGCTCTCCATCTTCGTGCTCTAAAAACTTTCACAGATGATTTTGGTAAACAACGTATGAATGGTGAAGAATGGCTTGTAACTCGTAATGATACTGAAACACATACTCTTAGTGTTTATGAACAATTAGTTGCTGTTGTTGATGTAATAACACTTAATTCACGTCAATATTGTGTTGTTCTTGATCCAGTTGCTGATGGAAAACCACAATTAGGAAAAAAGGTATGTCATGATAGTTTTATTTTGTGAAACACGATCTAAAAGAGTGTAAAAGCATAGAGGCAGAAATTTAGACTCCGCACAGACGTAACGGACATCTTAGCAATGATCCATCACCGATAAAGATGTACGCTGATGCATTGCGACTAAAACATTTTCTTAATTTCAATAAATTTTGAAATGAAAAAGAGAGAAAAGGATATTAGTAAACTTATTGACAAGTGTTCAGACAATGACATCTCCGAAAACTAATTTCAGGCGTCAGAAATTTTACAAATTATCAACTATGTATTTTTGTTGCACAGCGGCGCGACTCAATCGCTTGAGCGTTGGCAGTAGCTGATATATCTTTAAAACTATGCGACTATCGAGATCGGTGGCTCAGCCGATCGATTTGCATCTTTAATCGCAGACGTGACAGACACGTTAGAAACGGCTCGTCACTAACCGTTACAGACATTATTCATATACGACTAAATCGACCAAATATCAGTAACGTCTCGTTATAATATATGATCTCTGCCCTTATTGCGTTTCTGAAGATGGACGGTGAAGAAATATATGTGTTCAAAATAGATAGAATAAAAAAATTAGGTTGTGATTATCAATAGCAGTTGCATCGTGTTTCACAATTTAATCTCGCAGAAATTACGCTAACAGCTCTTTTTTTAATTTGAATTTATCTCTTTTTCTAGAAACTTATTGTTGGTGAAAAATCATTTTTTCTTCAACCAGGTGAAAAACTTGAAAGTGGTATTCAAGATGTTTTTATCTTGGGTGAAGATGAAGGTGTTATTCTTAGATGTATTGAAGCATTTCATGATGAACAAGCTGGTGCTAATCGAAATCCTGGTGATCGATGGATGATTCGTGGTCCAACGTGAGAGCTTGATTTGTTCTTTTTTGTATTTGAAAATAAAAAAAAACCTTGATTTTTTATTTTTAGTGAATATATTCCTCCAACACAAGTTGCAGTTGTTACACGTCGAAAAGCAATACCTTTAGATGAAAATGAAGGCATTTATGTTCGTGATATCAAAACAGGTCGTGTACGAGCTGTTATTGGTGAAACATATATGCTAACACATGATGAAGAACTTTGGCAAAAAGATCTACCTAAACAAGTTGAAGATTTACTTACACGTGATCCATTAGCGGAACGAAATATTCCAACACGTAATCAAGCGTCGGATAGATCTCAACACCAAGCGGCTACTACTACTACTACTACTACTACACAAGCAACAAGTGCAACATCAAGTGCACCTGCACGTGACAAGTCAAAATTAGTTACTTATCGTGTACCACATAATGCTGCTGTACAAATTTATGATTATAAATCTAAAAAAGCACGTATTATTTTTGGTCCAGAACTTGTTATGCTTGGACCAGATGAACAATTTACAATGCTTTCATTAAGTGGTAGTAAACCAAAAAAACCTAATCAAATTCAATCACTTTGTTTACTTCTTGGTCCTGATTTTTTTACTGATGTTATCGTTATTGAAACAGCTGATCATGCCCGTCTATCACTTCAACTTTCATATAGTAAATTGATGAATTATAATTTTTATTTTAAATTTTTTGTTTTACTTATTTAGATTGGCATTTTGAAGTCAATGATATGAAGGATGACAAAGAAGCAGCAAAACTTTTTTCAGTTCCGGATTTTGTTGGTGATGCAGCTAAAGCTATTGCATCTCGTATTCGTGGTGCTGTTGCTGGAACTCAATTTGATGATTTTCATAAGAATTCAGCACAAATTATTCGCGCATCAGTATTTGGTCTCGATGCTAATCAACGTATAAGAGATCGATTTGTTTTTCCACAAAATAATCTCGTTATTACATCAATTGATATTCAAAGTGTTGAACCAGTTGATCAACGAACACGTGATGCACTTCAAAAGAGTGTTCAATTAGCTATTGAAGTATGAATAAATCAATTGATTTATTAGGTCATAAATATATATATAATAAATTCTTTAGATAACAACAAATTCACAAGAAGCTGCAGCTAAACATGAAGCTTCACGTCGTGAACAAGAAGCTAAAGGTTTATTAGAACGTCAACGCATTAAAGATGAAGCCGAAGCTGAAGAAGTTCGAAAACAACTTCTTCTATTGCAAGCTGAATCAGCTGTTGTTGAAATAACAGGTCAAGCCAAAGCTGAAGCACAAAGTCGTGCTGAATCTGCTCGAATTGAAGGCGAAGCCAGTGTTGAACAAGGTACAAAGAAAAACATTATAATACATATATTAAATATTTAAATAATGATTTTTTTCTTTTTTATAGCTACTCTCAAAGCTAAAGCAGCACAAATTGAATCTGAATCTGAATTAACACGTTTAAAATTAGCACGTGAAGCTGAAATGAAATTTTTACGTGAGCAAAATGAATTAGAAATTAGTAAAACAGCTGAAATATCAAGAATTGAAACAGAAAAATTTAAATTACAAGTTGAATCAATTGGCGCATCCACTATACAAGCTATTGCTACTTCTAGTGCAGATACACAAGTTAAACTTTTACAAGCACTTGGTCTTCAATCAATGTTAGTTACTGATGGTCATACGCCAATTAATCTTATGGGGTTTGGACAAGCTCTTTTAGGTGATTTTACTGGTAGTCCAATTAAAAGAAGACGATTATCAACTGGTGTTTCGAACCAATATAATGCCGAAGAAAAAGAATAGATCAGACATATGAAAACTTCATCGTCCTTTATTCATGTGTATTGACGTTATTTTCTGCACACTTAGTTTGATTTCTTTTTAAATACTTATCGAAGAATAATAAATTGAACGAAAAGTTGTATATTAATTCAATTTTTCTATTCTAAACTCAAGTTTGATAGAAGGGTGTAGGTGTAAAAGGAGAGAAGATTCGCGCCCACAGATCTTGGTAGACGTTTTCCAGGGACTATCACAGGCTGTATATCCATAACAGCTTGTTACAATGTACTGACTATTTCTTCATTGTATTTCTGGACGATTGAAGTAAAAGAAGGGCGAAGAAATTCGTGTCAAGATACATGAAATAAAACAATCACTGTGTGATTAGCAGCAATAGCTATGTCGTGTTTCATATTTTAATGTCACAAGGATCGCGTTAGCAGCTTTTCTAGTGGTCCCAAACCTAGTCCATTATTTAGTCGGCGATCAGCTCCTTTTTTTGAGTTATCTCTTTTGAATTATGTTCTGATGGATCTGATTGATAATGTCACTCGCTTAAAACTATAGAATATTTAGATGTAATCTTTAATTTTGGTTGGGACAATTTTTGTGTCGTAGAGTGCGGATGTGTTTATAGAAGAATAAAAAAAACATAAATACAGAAAGATAATTGAAAAAAAAGAACACAATGACGAAAATTTATTCATTTGCTCTCATACATATTTATATTATCATGATGAAAATCTGCAATGACGAAAATCATGGCCATTGGATATTACTATGTAAAGTGGGTTCGCAAGGCTCATTGCACTCAATTTGATACTTATTCTTATGCTTTTTCATCAAGAAACTCATAAAACCATGACATAATATTCAATGAGCAGAAGTAAACTCGAATCACTTTTCGTTACAGGTTTTGTAAGGTTTTGATAAGAGCTAGAGAATATTCTAGCATATTCTAAATCGTTTGTAGAAGTAAATATTGATATTTTGTTTTCGTCTTCTATAAAAACACTTTTTCATTTCTGTTCAAGAACTGAATGTTAAGTTGTATTTTGCAGCTTCTCAGAATATTTCTTTCTTTCTATGCCACCAGGGGATTGTATGAAAACATATTATTTTAAAGTACTGACAGTTTATGGCGGTAGTTTGCTAGACTACACTCAAGAAAACGATTTTTGTACTCATGTACGAAACCTTTCGGGTTGGTTACAATTCTCACAACCCTTTCTAAATTCTGAATTGCAACGTATTTTTTTCAGTGCGCTACTTTTACGATTCAACCGATTGTTCTTTTTCCTACCTACAGCGCTACACACACAATCACTACTTTTGGACGCGTCCGTATTCCGAGAATTCTGAGCTCTTGTGAATTTAAGACGATAAAGATTAATAGAAAATAAGCGGTTACCAACCACAGCTCAGCAAAATTCCAGGAACTCGCGAACCTCTTTAAACTTTTAGATTTTCAAGAACTCAGCTATTCTCAAGGTGCAAGTATGTTATATTAATGTTTACACGCAAATTTTTGAGAATTTTTATCGATTTTCTATCACAGGGATACAAACTACTCAGTTTTTCAATATATATATTTCTTGTGATCGCTATTCATTCAGAAAACACTTTGTTGACTGTAATTAAGTATGCATATGTTTAATGCACTCATTTTTGCGTCGATAAGATACCACGGATTAGAGACGAACACTTTTCTTTTTATTTAATCAAGCGAATAGGAGCATCAGTAAAATATGCGTAAGCACACATACACTTACTCTCCCAAATGAAAACCAGTCATAGTATAAATGAAACTGACACCCTTTTTACCGGTGGATGATTTTTTTTTTACCAGCTTGATGTATCGAATATTCGTTTTTGCGATGGTAATGCTTGGAACGACTGCTGGTGATACAGGTTAGATATCAACATTAAGTCATAGAAAATACTCAGTTCAAATAGAGTTTCATTGCTATTATGGAAGAAGATTTTGAGAATTTTAATGCATTGAAATATTCCATCAGAGAGAGAGCAGAAAATGTTTTCGAAATGAAACTAGTCCTAATTAGTTCTGTTTTTTTCCTCTTAAATTGTTAGTGGTCGACTTGACCGATTGCAAAATGACACATGCTCACGCTCTTGAACAAGTCGTGCTCATGGGTATACGAATGCCATCGACTAGTGGATGTGGCACGAGCACTGAAACGGCATGCGTTTCCCTCGAACAGATAAATTGTGATTCTATTGGATGTTTGATAGAACTCAAAGTAGCATCTCAATGTGATATTCTTGTTACGACTGGCACGGTAAGAAAATATTTTGTTCATTTATATTTGAATTATCTTGAAATTAAAAAAGGAAACGAACAACGAAAACGGTTACAAAATCGGTATCGCACTTGATAGTTGCATCGACACTTATATTAGCAGCAAGTTTGAATATGTCACGACTTTTACCAACGGAACGATACAATATAAGGCAACTAATGGAAACACTTTTACTAAGGAATCTAATCATTGGGATATTAGATCGATAAACTACTGTGTTAGTTCTACATTCTTGCACTGATCCAATTTTTTTGCAAGGATTCATCGAATAAGATGAATAAAAAATAAGTGACATCATTATATTTTGCAATATCCTAGCAGACAGCTATACATTTTTTTGAAGACAAGCCCATAACTACACTCATCAAGCACGATGATTCTGAATATAAATCTCTAGATTGACAGGTCGATTATATCGTCGCTATTCTGGAAAATGGTCGAACATCATAATTGAGACTCTGGTTTCATAACTAACACACAGTACACTTGTTTCCTCAAGTATTATCTTGACCTCGCTTATAGCCAAATACTAGATCGACCTGATTATTCTGCAGCATTATTATTCGAATGGTTCTTGTTCATCGATATAGAAAAAACGGTTTTGATCGAAAGAAGATCATTTGATATGAAGACATGTATAAAATCATTTGCAACTCGATTTCTCGGGCGGGTATGGATATGAGTTTTTAGTTCAACCACACTTACTCTCACATCTATACTAACACACACACACACTCATACCCTGCTTTTCTTCTCACTCCATTCCCCATGATATGAGCATTTTCACTTCTTTCGAGCGATTCTCACCATGTATTTTCTTGGAGTCATTCTTTTCCTATCAGTTATGACTGTTCTTGTCAACGTTGAAATTTATCAATATTCACTGTTATATCCTCAATTTTCGTGTGCATTCATTCGTAATACATCGCTATTGAGTGATAAATCCATTCAAACATGTATTTGGAAGTGTGTTCATGAACATGATTGTCAAACAACAGTATATATCAATCATCAATAGATTTGCTCGGTGTTTGCAGTGTTGCACTCTTCAAGGACAAACGATATGGTGTCGAAAGTTGGGCATGGGTGTGAGTGTGTGTGGCTGTGACTGTGGATTTGGCTGGGATGTGGGACTTGGTGTAGTGAAAAAATACTTCCACACCCTCACCCTCACCCTTTATTTTAATTTTAGCGCTGAACAGATAGCATTTTTGGTTCAACATTGAACTGAAATAAAAATTTGTCTATCATTTAACGAAACTTAGTTTTATTACAACGTTGAACGCAATTTCGTTCTAGTTTATCGTTGGGTGTGGGTGTGAATCCAGGAGTTTGCGTTGTTTCATGCGTCACTGTTTTGTTTTCCAGTTATTTTCGAGCGTGGGTGAGTGGAGACTCGAAATAAATACTCTTCTTGCACGAACTTAATTTTTCACCCACACTCATACTCACACGATACAGTTACGTTTCCTTTTTCCTGAAAAACTGAAAACGACGTTGTCACCTATTCATTGTAATTTCACATCACTCCAACATTGATCGCACTATATTTCCATTGTATTCTGTGAACTACGACAATACTCGGAGTACGAAAATATATCTTTTCTCCCATTTCTTTAAACTGATACAGGCGTTGGAATATGAAAATCGAATATTTTCGTATGTAGTGAATAGTTCAAAGAATTTTTTTTTGAAATTTCTTCTGCGACATACATTGGTAGAGCATGTTCAGATAAAAGAAAAGATTGGGCATACATAGCTCATTTTTTTCCTTTAGAATAAATAATAAAAATATCTTCGATAAAACTCATTACAAGAACAAATCTATTTCATTGAATTTGGAGTATCTTTACTGTGTAGAAAATGACAATGGTCAGCCATAGATAGATTGAATTAGATAATTTTGTTGATGAGTTTTGAATGCCAATAAAACTTGCATTCCAAATATCTTGTTTTGGTATAGCTTCACTATCTCCTGGCCATGATGGCATTGCAATTGCTACGGCTACGAGAGGTTTGCGTTCTATAGTTCGAAATTGAAATTGTGTACCAACTGGTATAGTAATGCAAATATCAGCGTCAACTGTTAAATTTCTTCTTTCTCTTTTTGTTTTCGTCAAAATTCTCCTTTATCCGATAGAAAATCCCATATTTCGTAAACAGTTCGATGCTGCACAGCATTCGATATCATACCAGAAGAAAGATCAAACTGTACCATACTACCAGCCATTGTTGTTAATAAATTACGAACTAATGAACCGTCAGGTGCAACGATATCAGGATCAATAGGTAAACGTTTGATTTGAAATAGAGAAACAAATTATGTTTGATTGGTAAATAGTGTAGATAATGTCATTTCCGTCGCAGTGACCATTGTAGAGGATGAACCTAAAAGAGTATGAACAAAATAGATAAGATATCATTGAAATATGTTCTACAAAGAACAGAAAGAGATATTTACCAAGCTTCTCCAGTATTGTGTTAATATGATCATGAGTAATTATTTTATGAACTGAAAAAGTGAAAGCATATATACCGTCATATGCTATCGATTTTTACTTAATTGTAAAACTTACCAGTTTGGTTTTCTATAGTGATTGGCTATAGTAGATGTGAATTTAATCAATTGACCATTGCTGGTTTTTTCTAATGGTCTCTGATCAGTGAACTGTATGGTACACAAAGCATTCAAAATAATAATATTGATTAACATTGTAAACTATTGTCTTTGATGATAGAAATGTAATTTCCAATCTATATCATACACGATAGTCTGAAAAAAAACACAGAGATAATAGTTATTCATGAAATTGAACAATAATTAGAGTTGTATGATATAAAATAAGAAACTTTCTTTTAAATTTAAAAATATGCCTTTAAAACAAAATATACTACATAAAGAGATCGACTATAGAATTGTGGTCAACACAGCTTCTGTCAAGAAAAGTCTTTGACGAAACTACTTAGTTTGTCTATATGAACCGATCATCAATAACGATAATATTCGGGTTTGAATGGACCTTCTGGATGTAAACCTAAATATGCTGCTTGTGTTTGTGTCAATTTTTCTAATTTGACGCCTAAATAATCCAAATGTGCCAAGGCCACTTCTTCATCCAACTAGAAAAAAAATACAAAAAATATTGTCCAAGATGAAATTCCATTTCAAGTGTTTTCGCTCTTAATGAGGTATTCCAAGAGATTTTTAATTAGACAGCACTTACAGTTTTTGAAAGGGTATGAATTCCAATTGGATATTGTCCTTTTCTTGTAAATAATTCGATTTGTGCCAAAATTTGATTTGAAAATGAGATACTCATAACAAAACTTGGATTACCATGTGCACAAGCTTAAATTACACAAAAATCAAAATATTTTATGAGTATTTTTTAAGAGTAGTACTTACAAAGATTGATTACACGACCATCAGCCGGTAAAATAACAGCACGACCACTTGGCAAATGATAAATATCAAGCTAGAATAATACAAGTAGACAACGAATAAATGTGACTGAATGAAACATACGTGCGGTTTAACATTTTCAATTTTGAGTGTGTTCGCTTTTAACCATACAACGTCAATTTCAGTTTGACCAGAACCGATATTGCATAGAAGAGCCATATCACGCATTTCCATCATATGTTCACCACGAATTAATTCAGTTGAACCAGTAGCTGAGATAAATATTTGACCAATTTTACATGCTTCAGCCATCGTTGTCACATGATAACCTAGAACAAGGCATCAGCACTCATTAGAACTCACAATTATAACTTACCATCCATTACTGCCTGTAAGGCACAAATCGGATCGATCTCAGTAACAATGATTCGCGCACCAAATGAACTCAAGGTTTTTGCACAGCCTTTCCCTACATTACCATAGCCTACCATTACTGCTACTTTTCCCCCAATCATGATATCTGTCACCTGTTTAATACCATCAATAACACTTTCACCGCATCCATAATTATTATCAAATTTTGATTTTGTTACACTATCATTGACATTTATGACGGGAATTTTTAATTTGTTATCATTGAACAATTTACGTAATTTTGTTATGCCAGCTGTTGTTTCTTCACTAATACCATGTATGTAAGTTGTCAAATGTGAATATTTTCCATGAATGATTCGTGCTAAACAATAACAATCATCTAAAATGGCATTCAATGGCTGCCCGTCCGGAAAATAGATTGTCTAAAAGAATAGACTGATGTCATAAATAATATGCATTAAAAACACAGTGTGGCCAAATAGTCAAACAGTATTCTTTCAAAAAACAAGAAGAGTTCCATGAAGATGATAAGAACGTTTTATTCTAAGAACTGTCCAATTAGTTTTGTGTACTTACGATCGGCGTCTATGCTCAAGTTCGAAACTCTTATTTTGTTATGCACAAGAATTATAGGCGCAGTACATGAGGTGATGAAAGTGTGAGTATGTCTGGTGGTACACAGATGCAGACACTTCTTTGAATGAAACTTTGCCGTTATATTCAAAAATTGTTATTCCTCATTTGAAGCAATCATTGCTGAGTAATAACAATGAACTGAGCAGTGAAACATTTTCCTTCAAATTATGGAAACCGTAGCCTTCTATATATTGTTTCGATATGAAGTTATTCGTAATCGAATACAATTCAATGACTTTGGTGCTACCTTGAGTAACATCAAGGATCAAATTGTGAATACGCTATACGACTTTTCTGACTTCATTCTTCTTCGAATGACGCATTTGTTTGTCGATATTTAAAAATTCATAGGCAAATAAAAGAAAATCTTTCTTGCTTACTTGATCTATACACCATAGTTTTTCTTCTTCAGTTTCATCCTTCCATGCATAAATAGATATACCAGCTTTAACTAGTGCAGCTGCCACATGATCTTGGGTTGATAGTGGATTAGAACTACTCCATTGAACCTGTAAGACAATACATATATGTCAAGAGTCTAAAAATAGTGAGATAACGAGATGACTTACTTGTGCACCCAATTCACGAAATGTTTCGATCATTACTCCAGTTTGTGCTGTCAGATGTAAACATCCAGCAAGACGAACACCTTTCAATGGTTTCTTAGAACTATACATTTTTCTCAATTTCATCACTCCTGGCATTTCAGCTTCAGCCATTGACAATGCTTTCTGTCCCAAATCGGCCAGACTGATATCAGCAATTCGATAGGGTAGATTTTCAATACCGCCATCGTATAATGGCGATTTTTGTTGTTGGCTTTGTTCATCTTCAAAACAATTCATTGGTTTATATGCGTATGAGAAAAAGCAGAAACAGACTAAATTTTATACTCTCCTAATGATACGCTATAAAAACATGCGGTAAAATGAACTATTTAATATTAGCTTTTCAAATCATTTCAACTTATCTAAACTCTGTTATTGGACTATGGAATGGAGAGACATATGTCTTTCATCTATGTCACGAAAAGCGCTTGAAAACTATCGATTCATCAGGGTGATAAAAATAGATTATGTGAAACCAATAAGAACTCCTTATTAGTTCTCTGCAGAAATCACATGTTTTGCAGTGCAGGACTCTTCGTTCGATAGACAGCTAACATTTTCTTGCACGAAAAAAAAACTTTTTTTTTCAGCAGACGTACCGAAATTGTGCTCACTGAATTGTCGACGAAGATTTTTTGCTTCCGTCGGAGTTAATACTGGCGGTGTTGTGGGATTTTCTGATTCGTCATGATGTTGAACATGCTCCAAATGTATATCGAGTTTTCGTTTCTGAACCATTTTTTCTCGTTTTTCTAGCAGAACAATATAATAACTTTTTGTGACAAAGAAATCAGAGTAGTAAACTTCTTACTTTAGCTTGTGACTTGTATTGATTGCTTTTGAATCGTGAAGAAACCATTTTTTTTCTGTGGTTTTTATAATACAAATCACTATTTGCACGAATATAATCCATCTTCAATGTACTTAGCACAAAAGAAGGAAGACAGAAATACCATATATTGCTAAGATTATTTATTAACATTCGTCATGTCCTTCTTCCCATTTTGTCATTATTCGTATACTTGTAAAAATATTGACCTGAATAGATTTATTTTGTTCCTTCTTCTTAGTACTCTATTGACATATTAACGTTCTATTGGTTTTTGTCAAATGGAATACTTAAGCCAGTCGCTGGATTAAGAAACCATATCGTAAACTGACATTTAGAAAGATTGCATCATAGAAGAGAAAATGTGTCATTATATATATACGGTAAAAACTAACGATGAAGTAGAAATAGATACTATTCCACATAAGAATAGACATATACTGTATAGACTAGATATTTCCTCAGAAATTCAAATCTACTTTTTTTGTTTACCTGCGAATAAATATGGTCGTTTCTGTTAAAACAACAAGTGTGGAAGCAAAGGTTCATCATTCTGTTCGCAAATGGTCTGGTGTCATATGGTTTTTAATTGAAGTGAATTTAATTGGTGGTACAATATTTGGATTTCCAGCTTTATTTAAAATTTTACCTCAATATGGAATTTATAATGATACGAATAATTGTGCCATACCATTAATAAATAGAACCGAAGCAGAAGGTAAAGACTCATCTTGTGAAGGACATCAGACACGACAATATCAGGTATGTATACATGCCATATCGATTATTGTTTTGATTTATTTGTGTGTACTTGATCTTAGAATGCGTTAACATTAGGTATTATTTTATTTGAAATACCATCAGTAATTATTGGTCCATTGATCGATCGATTTGGATGTCGATTTGTTAAATTAATTGCAATGTAAGTACTATTGACTCAATGCCTTTATTACTTTCATTTTGAAAATTATTCTGCTCTTTTTAAGTATCTTCCATATTATTGGATGGTTAGCATTAGCATTTGTTGCACCTGGTAAGTGTCTGCATTTATAAACATTACATTCTGTAATTGATTCTTTTCTAAGGACGCGATTCACTTTTATATGTTCACACAAACTTCTCATCCTTAGCTGGTATCATTGTGTTATTGACAGCTTATACATCAAGTGATTATTTTTCAAAATCAAGAGCATTTGTTTCGGCATTGTTTGCTGGAGCGTGTACATCAGCTACAATGTGGTATTCCATATTTCAAGTATGTTCAAAAATGTTTTCTTTCTGAAAAGAAAAAGTTCGCTTTTTTTTCAATAACTTTGTTTTTGTTTTTCTACTGAATGGAGATCAATATTCATTTTATCTCTTTAGATTTTAAATGATGCTGACAAGATTACATTACAACAACTGTCTTACATATGGATGTCATTTAGTGTATTAATGTTGATCAGTTCATTCCTATATCTTGATTGTAGATTTCCTATTCTAAATTTACCCTATCGGTTTGACACAAAATTTGAAAAGAAACAGGATCATTCAGTTATCATTACAGGTAAAAGAGTGTAACAAACAATAATTCTTGCATCTCGTATAGACTATTTTTTTTTCTTTCTATTTAGGTGAAGATCAATCATCGAATGGTAGTGAAATAGACAATATGAAGTGGTATATACGAGTTTTAAAGCGAGAAGGTGTTTGGCATCACTTATTGAGTCCATTATATCTGTTAGTGGTACTATTTTTAAGTATTCTTTTACTACCAGGAATTTTTCTTGCTGTGACATAGTATCCATGGGTGTATTATATCACAAAGCAAGATATTCTATTGAGTAAGTTGCTAATGTCTACTTGATTATAAGGAACTTTTCACCAAATTATTTACATACTTGTAAAGTTCGATTATTTCAAAAATCAACCAAAATAATTCGAAATTCTCTCATAGTCGAATAGTGAGTAATTAAAGCGAGGTAAAAAGAATCAATGAAATACTCACTCTATTAACTCTTGTAGTAAAAACACTTTTTAAAAAAGCATTAAAAATGACCATTCTTGCATTGCATAATTTTCTTATATGATGTTTCTTCTTCTGTTTTAGCTAATAATTACATATTTGCTTTTAACTTGTCGACCTTTTCCGCCATTATTATTTGTCCGTTGAATGGTTTTTTACTTGGATTTAAAGCTAATAAAAGTAAGATGTCAACTTTTTTGATTTTGACCTTGAAACTTGTGTTATTTGACTACATAAATAGGTAAGAAACAGAAACTATTTAATATTTCATTGATGCAAACTATATCATGGCTAATAAATATTGTGGCATGTATTGTATGTATGTTTCCTCGAAAAACTATGATTATTCCAGCATTGGTTATCAATTGTTTTGCTCGAGCTACAATTGTAGGTGGCAGTCAAGCAGTCATCGCAACTTTGTAAGTATTGCTTAAAATCTTGTTACGATCAGAGGTAGTTGTCGATTTGGCAAGCACAAAGGATCAGAATCGGCTTATCAGTTGGCATATGTGACTCAAATAGAAGAAACAAATAAACTTCATAAGAAAGTGAATAAAATATATGAAAGAGAAAAATATTTCTTTTATAATATCTCCTATAAGTTTTGCTTGATACGCTGTAGTTTTTTCATTTTTGTTAATATATACTTATCTCTATTTCAGCTTTCCATCTGAGTATATTGGCACATTAACTGGAGTTATGTGGACTGCAGTTGGTGTTATCACTACCGTTCAATATGTTTTAGTCCAATTGACAAACAATGTTTCTCTTTCATGGAGAGTAAGTTTTTTCTTCTATCTCTTATCGTCATTATATAAAATGATTGCTTCTATTTTAGGCATGGTTAATTGTATTGTCACTTGTGATATTAATGTCATGTCATCTAGTTCAATTGTGGTGGAAATATGTGAAAGAATTCAGAAAGAAATCTGTGGCAATTATGAAAAAATGAATGATGACCAAATTTTAAACAGACTATCGATTTCATTTTATGCTTTTTTTTTATCTCAGATTATTTTTAGTTATTTTTACTTCGTGTGATGTCGTTGTCTTTTTTTTTTTTTTTTACATAACAATAAAGATCTATTTGATTTGTTTCAACAAATATCTTTTATATTCTCTCTTACGATAGTCTCTATGATATGATAAATCTGGTTGATGTAATAGCATCTGAATTCAATATGAGTATCGATGTCCTCCCTAAAAAAATGGTGACGATTAAAGAAAGTGAAATGAACAGTTGAAGATTATTTTTATTTTTTATTTTTCTATTTCTTGTGACATATCTTCGTGATACTTTTTTTTTGAAACTGAGTCTCTTTTTTTTTTATGTGCAACATTTTCATTCGTTTTTTTTGTTTGCTGCCCATACTCTACGTTTATTATTGTATACCTATTCATATTGACTGATCTATACTATATTTTCAATTGAATATTGTTAATATCGTGTAGCATTATTTTGAAATGATTTAAATAAAGTATGGATACTGAAAAGAAGAAGGATCTTGACATTCTCCTAGGGTTATCAATTTTGTTTCCGCAAATAGAATCAATTGATAAGCTCTCAGGACGCCCTACTCTGCCCGGATACTCCCTCAAAGGTAGGATAAGGCAAAGCGAAAAAATAAAGTAATTCATAATACTATAGGCACTGTAAAAAGTACTAAACAGTAGTTTCTCGAATTTTAAACATATGAGATTACATTTGACTACTTTCTGAGATATTTTATTGTACTCTGGACTTGTCAAGAAGTGATAACAAGTAGTTTTAACTTGTTTAAAAGTATTTCATAGTATTCTTCCAAATCAAGTGGTATATTATATTGATTTTCATATTTTCAAAAATACTTGGTTGAACTTCTGACATATTAAAAAACTGATTTATAGTACTTTCTATATTCAGAGATGTGAGTTATAGTGGTGGTCACTCATTTTCAGCCGATGCATAAGTAAAAACCATGGAAAGTATTAAGCATTAAATATCAGTTTAGGCGCATTCAGATACTGTTCAAACCTTGTAGTAGCAGTGTTGCTTACATAGAGCACATGTGTACTTAATAGCATTATACAGGAATATCAATTTCTCTAGTTATTTAATACGATAAAGTCGAATTAGCAGTGGGTAAACTCAACGGTGGATAGTGACTTTTCACTTGTTAGGTTTTATTCTTTGTTTAAAATTTTACGCTGTTTTAAACTGAGCTTTTCTCCCACTTGTCAAAAGATTTCTTTTAGATCAAATCGAAATATTTGTTTAAATCAATTGTAGGTAAAAGTACAATAGATGCAGATAAAATAGGCATCTGTTTTACGAACTATGTTTCCAGTTCGAAAAACACATAAAGTGACATTTTCAATTTGAATACTCAGAAATATAACGAAGATCGAATAAAAAATAATTAATTAATTATTTTACGTTTTTTCACTATTTCCAGTTTTTAAACTATTGTCTTTCATTAGTTGAAAGCTTTGCTCATCACATAAGTGCCTAATATTATTTCGCTACTATTTTTCACATTATATTTCACTTAATTGCTAAAACTACCATCAGATTTACTATCATGCAAACAATTTTAAGTACTCTTCACTTCTCAAGTACTTGTTTTTACTGTAAGACTAGAAATCTATTTTGGATCACGCCTTTTCTCAGTAGATTTAGAGTGCTTCGTGACAAAGTTATACTATATACATGGCAAAGAAAACTGCCATCGGGAGCTTATCAGTAATGTCACTTGAAGTTCAAGTAAAGACAAGTAGTATGAAATTATTGGTGGTGAACCAAGACATGTTGATGGTGTAACTTTTTACCACCAATCATAGAAAATTTTACCTTTTCACAGTAGAACTGACATTCTATTTTTGCATTCTGTTGAAAGACAGATATTCTACCTTCACAAACAATCGTAAGCTTCCTCCTTCTCTCTACTGTTGGCTGTGCCGGGCAACTAATGTATTGACTGTTTGGTAGAAAGTCACTTTAGATGTCTAGAATAAAAAATTACTATTAAGAAAAGTCAGTTTAAGTATTCGACATTGAACAGTACTATTAAGTTGTTATTGTACAATATTCATCTCTATCAATTTATAAGACAGTTTCATGTACACAGATTTGGTCAAATGGTTTGTATATCTGCTTTCAGATTTGAAGAAGTTGAAAAAAGTGAGGATTTAACTTGAAAAAGTTCGAATCGAGCCTCGAGAAACGAAATAAGTAAAATTTTATACTAAAAAGTAGTATGACAATATAAGTAATACAGAGTTTAGCCCAACTGTGAGAAATAATTTATTGGATGGTTTAGATTTAAGAAAATTAGCTGATGAATGGATAAGATACATTTTATTTTCTTTGTTGCATTAGAGTGCAATCAAACAAAGCACGTTCGAATTAATTTTAATATCTTGTTTATTTTCAACTATTTCAGGCACAAATGAAAGATAGAAGAGTCAAAATCAGTCAACCGTAAAAAAGTGAAAATTATGAAATGACAGTGTGACATAAGTGTATTTTTTATGTTTATTATATGTGCTGGTTTTCTTGCTTAGTTTTGTAATTGAACTGTACTTTTTTCAAACATGAATGAAAAGAGGAGTAGAGATAGTTTGTCTTTTTCTCATTCGCAAGCACACTTCCTCCTAAAAGAAAATTTAGTTAGTATATACACTACTTATGTTGAGATATTTCACTTACAACCCTCAAAACTTTCGATAGTCAGGTCAGCCCTACTTAGAGAATTCATCTAGATCATATTTATCTATGTCCATCGTATTCGGACTGTGTCAAATCAGAAAAAAAGCCGCTCTATTGATTGAAACCTACAATGACATCCTTTCGCTGCATTGAACGCTCTAATCCACAATATTCATGCTATTTAGAATCTAAACGATCAGAATGATCTAAGGATTGATACTCAATAATTTTTAACTTCACCCTTCCCGCTATCTGGTTCTTAGGACCTAGAGAGGGCTGGAAGCAAATCACAGAAATCTCGATTTAGCCTTCCACTCAATATTGTTTTCTTTGAAAATATATGTGAGTTCCACAGAACAAATTTGGTGGAGTACAAATAACATTTTCTATGGCAAATATTATACAGTGAAATACATGTCATTCGTTCCGATGTTTTATGCTAACTCTGAATATCATATGCATTTTGTTTGAATTTTATATTTGCGACCACATTACTAGTATAGAATGTAAGAAAAGAAATTTGAATTTTTCGATTTATTCATGGTTGACACTTTAAAACAATCATCATAAATAATTATAAAATAGAACATTTCATTTTGATGTTGCAATATTTTGTTAATTTTTTTTTCTTTTAAAAAGCGTAATCTTATTTATTTTGAAATTCTTTTTCAATACAAGAATATTAACAAATGTAATTTGTACATAATTTGAATCGATCATCTTATACCTATCTGATCTTTTAATCAAAAATTTACTCTATAATATAAAATTTATCTATCTTTATTAAATCAACAAATCCATGAAGTCTAAAATTAATGTGAATACAGTTTTTTCTTTATATTCATTATTAGTATAATCTATTTTTCGACGATCAATAAGAATATTCTTTTTAATTGATTATTATTTATCAAGTCTTGAACAAATGCTTTTCTCGATTCTCCTGTCAACCAGTAGGCAAAGCAATTTTATCAGTTGACACATTCAATAGAATAATAACAATAACAACAAATCATTACGAGTATAGTCTTTATTTTCTATTAATCACATTATTTTGTTTATCATAATTGGACTAATATTTCATTAATAGAAAAGTGAGATACAAAAATAATTGCATAAAAATTGTTCTTGTCAATAAAATAAGAAGAAGAACAGAATAATGAACATTCGTTCACTCCTTTTAACCAATAAAAAACTAATATGTCGCTAAGGGTAAATGATATCATTTTGTAGTATTCGTAACCAACAACGTCATTTAGTTGTATTAAGTAGCGACATGCATCTACGCATGAAGCTGAAAAATCAGAAAAAAATCCATGACTTTCATAAGTTGCACATAAAAAGCACTGAAACAATGGCATTTTGGATGATGAAGCAGACATTAAAAATGACGTATTTCACTTTCATAATTGAATCGTACATTTCTATGAAGCAAATGCCATGAAAATGAATTTTAATCAATGAAATTGAAATACATCAATTTTAATGTCTATTTCGTCATTTTAATGCAGCTTTTTTAGGTCCATTGGTAGATATATGTTTAAAAAAAATCGACATGTTTTTTTATCTTTCTTTCAGAAAAAAAAATATTCTTATCACACATTTACATTAAAAATTTATTCTTGTAAAGGGTATTGACTTAATCATTCTTTAATATTTGAAAAATTTTAATTTATTTTTTTTTCTCATCTAGACATTAGAGAGAAGCATCAAATCATTATAATAATCAAGTATGTTTTTTTTTATAATTCTTAGGTATTATCTAAAGTAGTGGCAGAGAAGTACTTTAATTTATTGTGAAAAGCTTGTGGAAACTTTCTCTGTGTATGTACTAATAGTAAAAACAGTGTTCTATTTTTTCTACAATATTTCATTGTTCTTCAACTATTATCATCGTAATAAAATTCTGATAAGAGCTGTTTGTTATGATATCTGACGATAATGTATATTTAAAAATAAAGGTGAGTGAGTATTTTTTTGAACGACTTTTGTTATAAAACAAAATGAAGAGCTTCGGTTCTTATCGTTGGAAACAAGAAATGAAAACGCATTGAATCGTATATTATAGGTTTTTTAAACAATTTTCTAAAATAAAGGCTGCAACAAGCTTTCTTTGATCAAAAACATTAAAAAAAAGTTTTTTTTTTTCACAGGTTGAGCAGTTTTGTAGATCTACGAAAGGTCGTTTGAAAGGACACCTTAGAATTGAAAATTTACTGTAAACAACTCATGAGATAGGTTTATTTTGAGACTATTCTATTGTAAAACCTATAATGCACGATTTGATACGTTTTCATCGCCTTTTTTCAACAACGAAAAAAGCATCCCTTTATCTTGTTGATAGCAAAAGTTATCCAAAAAAAAAATATTCATCCATCTTTATTTTTAAATGGGCATTATCGTCAGATATCGTAGCAAATAGCTGATATCGAAATTTGATTACTATGGTGTTAATTGAAGAATAAGGACATATTGTAGAAAAATAAAACATTGTTTTTAGTACCAATGCATACTGAGAGAAAGTTTTCTCAAGCTTTTTATGATGAATTATAGTATCTCTGCCATTACATTTGATATGACCTAAGTAGAAGACATTTTGTATCGAATTCAAGTGAGCAAAAAGAAGATATTAAGAATTTTCGACACATCCAGAACAGAATATATACGAAAAAAACTCAATTAGTAATTAATATGATTATATACGACATTCCTGAATGGGAAGCTCTTATTCAAGGACGAAAAATGTTGCTGAGTTAAATTTCATGATTAACACTTAGTTCACACATGATAAATCAAACTGATTCAATATTAAGTAATAACTTCTTATTTTTTTCCCAGTATTAATTGTCATCAAGTATTTATTGAAGTAATGGCAGTTACATAATAGAGCATTCATAAAGAACTTTCAGTAAAAAATCACTTTTGTTGACTCTTCCCTTCCCTGGGAGTTCGGCATTAAAGTTTTTTTTTTTTTTGAGAAATACCTTAACTGATCAATTGCACTGTCTGTTTATGAAATTCACATATTTTTCGAAAGAAAATAGTGAGTGTAAGTTTTAAGTTGAGGTTTTGCATCTTCTCAACCCCTACCTAAAATAGTAACCGGAGTCAAATATCATTGGGCACGTTTCGATAGGCATCGAGGACAATCGGCATCGGACTCCTTTCTCAGAGTTGTTTAGCAATGTGAAAAGGTGTTGAGCGGCATTAAGGACCAAACTTACTGTTCTAGAACATGCCAAAGCCTTCGTTGAAATTTGAATGACTGGAATACGTTTTTGAATGTTCTAAATAGTGCAGTTTCTGATTTTTTGCCTCGATAAAAATTTATGTTAGAGCTGTCAATGATGATGAGTGTTAATGCAATGTTTTGCCACAGGTTTTATATGACGAAGATAAAAATCGTGAGCTGGTCTAGCTGTAACTGTGGGGAATAATTAATATAAGTGTTTCTGAACTTATCGAGATATATAATAGTGCGTTGAGACCTGTTGTAAATATAATGGAATTGTACAACAGGCTTATTTATCAGTTAAATCAATGGCTAGAATACTAATACTGTTAAATTAAGAAAAACGAAATATGAAAAAGAAAATTAAGAGTACATAGCAACAAGGCAAACAAAAAGTAAAGTACCAAGAAAAAAAACAGAAAGAATTCTGTTCGAAATGCAGAATTAAGTAAGATAGATCGTTTCTCTGGCGATCGATTATCCTTAGAAAACAACATTTAGTCTACGGGAGATTTCTTACGTTACATATTTTGTATTACTAGTATAATGAGACTAACAAACACATGTTATTTTCACATTTTAACCCCAAAGAAGTTACGAAGACAAGATTTTTTTCTATTAAATCTCAGTTTAATAACCAAGTCTATGAGAGCACCTACCACAGGAGCGAGAAATCGAATTTACACCTGGGTGAATAATATGAACGGCCACTGTATATCGTACAATTAATATACTTCATTTTCATTTATAAAAGATGCACCATCGAATTCTTATGTGGAATACTTTACAACCGTTGCTAAAATTCACTTAACGCCAAAATTCATGAAAAAAGAATCATAACAAACATCCAAACGTCCATATGTTTTTAAGTCCTCTTCTTTCATGAAAGCGTCATTTAAGGATGGTTCCTAATATTTTTCAAAGATTGAAAGAAAAACAAAATATGAATATCTTTTGAGTTTCAAGTACACGATCTCTGCTCGTCATCATGAGAATAAAGGTTTTTCTATTTAAACAGGAATATCTTAATAGAATTCACAATTCTGAGTGACTGAATTTTCTCCATATATAAAACTAAATTTTTTTTTCTAATGTTTATAGGTACCAACAAGCATATATTCAATCTGTTGAATAAAACATCAGGTAGATCTCTTAAACAGTTCAAAAGATATTCATATTCTATTTTTCAGTGAACTTCGAGAACATGCCATAAAGCGATATTGATCTGAGATTAAAAACCACATGCCCGGTGGTCTAAAAGTTACCTTATCGAAAACAAAATTGAATATCTTCGTCATATTTTGACCAAATTGAGTGCTTTTTTCACGACTGATAAAGCTTTGTTCATAGTTTATATTCATAAGAAATAACGTTGACAAAAATTGTTTTAAAATGTCACCGTTGATTGCAATGGAAAACAGTCATTGTTGACGAGTTGTGGAAAAACAATATTTTCTCGTCGGCAAAATAAACGTCACATTCAATAAAGATTTGGTTTCATATTTACACTACTGATACATGTTTTGTTTCTCAGTATGCTCTGCAATTTTTAGCCAAAAACATCGAGAATTTTTTTAGAAAACTGCAAATGTGTCGCATATACTCTTATGCAGCTGATCTCGAAACTCGTTGTAATATTTGTCTCCTTATCATTTGTTGCTGAATTTGAATTTCTGAATGATGTTTAGATAGATTCAAGCTGAAAATATCTCTAACTTCTCAAAAATTTAAAGTACCCCAGAAATGATAGCGAGATAATCATTACAAGAAAATTTTCTGTGAGCCACATAAGAGCAGACGAAACACAGGGACAGTTTTTTCAACAAGTTCTCATTGTTAATAACTGAAATTTTCACAATACAACTTGTAACAAAATATGAATCTTTGGTGTAAATATGAGACCAAATGACAATCATATGGAACATTGCTCGAGAATATTGACTGCGCCTTTGATTGTGGCCAGTGGGATACATTGATTTTTTTTAGAACTCCTCCATTTTATTTAAGTCACCGGTGACATCTCTAAACAAGTTTTGTCAATGTTGTTGTTATGAATATGAAATATGCATACGCCTTTATCAGTGGTGAAAAAATCACCTCATTTGGTCAAAATATGGCGAAGATATTCAATTTTTTCTGGGTAAAGTGACTTTTGGGTCACCCTGTATTATCATCTTGAGCAGACTTTACTCATATATAATGAATACAATGATCTTCGATTATTAAACTTTTATTAATGACCTTACTAACAGCTGTCTGTATTTGAAATAGCAACATTCTTTCAATCACAGTATATAATGAATATTAATCTTTTCAATTAGTTATTTTATTATTATTATAATTAATACTGAATCGATTAGTAGATTAAGGTAGCTCGATCGGAAGGTGGAGGAGCACACAGTCAACAATGTAACACTTTCAGTTCTGATAGATTTCCATTTTTTTTTTTTATGAAATCAAAAAATGTTTCCATATTTCAACAGAAGAAAAATATTTTTTCTTCCATAAAACATCGTAGTATTCTTCTATATTAGCTACTTCGAGTTACTTTTGAACTAAATATAAACAAGAGCATTGATTGTTTTCAAAATAAGCTTAACCCCAAAAAACCTATTTTAGCATTTAAGTTAAAATTCGAAACAAAATTTTTGAAGTTTAATATTTAATTGTTAAGTTTCACATTGAAAATATTTTGTTATACTAATAAAAATAAATACAATTAAGCAAATGTTCATAGTAATCAGATATGAATCTTACGATTATTTTCAAAGTATATTAAAAATAATTTTTGTCACACACTAGAATTGAAAGTGCAAGTATGTGATGAAAAAAGAAACTATCTTTATTGCCTCTTTCTTTCCTAATGGTATCTATAGATATCATTTTTTTAGTTTCGTTCTCTTGAGCTATAAGATATATAGCAATTAGTTTTATACAAAATTAAGGCACATCTGTTACAGATTTTATATCAGTAATCCGAATATAACATTCTTTGTAAACCTTTTTTTTGCTGTTCAGACAATATATTATGTTACCATTAGACAGTGTTAACACGTGATTGATCTAATAGATCATTATTGAACTTCCCTTTATTGTCCCAACGGTCACAAAATATATATGTAAAGTTGGAAAAAATCAAAAATACGCAAAAGAACCAGCACTTATTGCTACAAATGTAAATTTTGGCTTCGTTATGTTGAAACTAATCATTTCAAATTATTTCATCGATTAGAAGAATAGAACTTGCAAAATCTATTTACATACTACAACAAATAATACTTTACGAAGTGAATGCAATTTTTGTATGCTTACGATAGTAGTATCATTGTATCTATTTTGTTGTAGCTTTCATAAGTTTTTCTATAAAATAAAACTTACTGAACATTTAATATGTTAATTATATGTGCACTTAATCGATGTGATTCAAACTTTTCGTGTGCATATTAGAAACTATTGTGGTTACAATGCTGGACGAATTTTAGTTCCAGATCTTAAACTTTAACCATGGAAAAGAAAGGATTAAACTGTATTTATTTGAGTCAATATTTATGAAAATTTATTTTCAAAGAAAGATCAATGATTCTTAGTTTAATGAATCAGTATTCATGAAAAATAATCATTCAATAACCCAAGGGGGAAACAGCGGACTTCAAGACTTCAACGGACTTCAGCCGCAGTGACTTCATATTTTCACAAGACTTCAGAAGACTTCACGAACTTCATGAGACTTTATGAGAATTCATAAGACTTCTACAGACTTTATCGGGCTTCACAAGACTTCAAGAGGCAGATTCCATGTGTATCAAAAAAAACTTATAGAAATTAAATGAAACCTTTATAACATGCAAAAAAGCTTATCATTAAGTAAGGGTGTCATTTACCATGTACTTTATAATAAATACAAATTACTTATCATTTAATTTACGCGTAAATTAAATGAAAAGTAAATATAAATTGACACCCCTATCATATAGAGATTAATAAAAAGGTTTCTTGTTNTGTTCTTTCAAAGAAATAAAAGTTTATATTTCTTTTCAATATTCACTACTTGTATAGGCCGTCCAGAAACGCTAGATGCTTTGTTCTCCAACGAAAATTTGAATAATTATAGTACGCTTAGAAATCTTTCGAGTTACATAATCAGTGTTTGGACTATGTTAGTTCCTTCTCTTAGTGATTAAAATTGTAATGATAATTCTTGTGCGAAGTGTGATATTTTCCATCACTTTCTTTTCTTTTCTTCTATGTGATCTCGTAATTCAAAAAAGTCCATTGTTGTTAAGGCCCCTCCCCCTCAAAAATCGATCTCAGCCCAGGAAAATCCAAATTAGATCAAACGTTCAGGATATGTTGGGACTAGAAAGGGGAGACTACCATAAAATTTTCAGCCTGAAATCGTCAGGTTTCAGGGAGATATGAACCAAACAAGGGTCAAAAATGACTCATTTGGCATCCCAAATTTCTCGGTCCTGGTTCGTTCAATATATTAATATTTTTTTTCTTGGAAAGAGCATCTCAAGATACAGGGCATGATGGGGCTCGTTTTTTGAAATAGTCCTCTTTTAAGCGCAAAAAAGAGATCACAAGTTCAATGGCTGTAAAAAGTGTCAAAAAATGGTAACCAAATCATATAACTGCCTGTATATTGACCAAACAAAGGCTTAATTAAAAAAAAGGGCCTCATCATGCCCTGCGCCTTGAGATGCTCTTTCAAACAAAAAAGAAATATCAATACATTGAATGAACCAGGAAGGAGAAATTTCGGATGCGCTTTTGAGAAAGTGGAAACTGAGAAAAAACGGAAAACATTTTTTGAGTTTTCAAAAAACAGCTGATTTTTCGAATAGGGGGTGACGAAAATCTTCGAAAATTTTGGACAAAAAGGAGGTATCGAGGAAAACTTTTTATCAGTTATGAAAGAGCAGATCACGGGCTATCTTCCCATGTATTTATCTGAATTTCGATGATTCTGAGGAAAAGTGACTTTTTTTTAGGGGGGGGGGACCTTAAACAATAGATGCAGGAGATGTAATTTGACATACATGCAATATCATTGAATAAACTTTCTTATTATAAAAATTCTTCTTTTTTCTATTATAAATTGAAAGATCTTTCTGGATGAGTCTGAATTATTTTTTGAAAAAAACAAAATTCTTTGATAGATGGCACTCGAAACATAGCTAATAGCATATTTTTCAAATATAATTCTGTTTTATTCAATAGCAATTTTGGATTCACATGTAAAAAAGCAAAAAATTTATAAATTTTCTTCAATGAGAGTGCTGTGTTAGTATGGATCCATTTGTGTATATAATCTCCAGATTCTGTACCTTTAGTTCGAATTAGATTTTGACAAGATTATTTTTTCCATCTTCTTTTTCTGCATACGAAGCTTTTCTTCGATTTGACCTTACTGTATTCTTTGCTTATGTTACCCTAATCATACAGTACTTTTCGTTTTTTTAAATTCTAACCATATTCTCTGTTCGCTTATTTTACTGTAACAATATTCTTCTTTCGTTTACTATACTCTAACAATACCCTCCTTCCGTTTGTTTTACTCGAACCATGTCCTTCTTTCGTTTGTCCCTGGTTAACCCTATCTATCCTTCCGAGAAGTGAAAATTACCATACAAACTCCAGTTAGATCTAACGAATTGTAGCAATCTAATAAGAGTTCATGTTGGAGCGATCTCCTCTGAATCATTTTGAAAGCATCCTATTTACAGATAATTTTCTAGTAATGATGGATATATTTATCTAATCTATGTACATCTACTCCTTTAGAAATTAGCAAGAATTGTACTTGTGTTTCTTCTTCTAAAAGTCATTTTTTTTTACATATTTACCGAATAATATATGTAAAAAAATGGCTTTTAGAGGAAGAAACACAAGTACAATTCTTGCTAATTTCTAAAGGAGTAGATGTACATAGATTAGATAAATATATCCATCATTACTAGAAAATTATCTGTAAATAGGATACTTTCAAAATGATTCACAGGGAATCGCTCGTATACATTCTTTTGGAACAATAATATGCCATTTAAACGCATGCAAATGCATTTTTAGAAACACGTTTTAGTCGATACATATCCGTTTCTATTACTAAATGATGCGTTTCAATGCGTTTTAAAAACCGCGTTTAAAGTCTAGCGAAAACATGCGAACTAGAAAAACAACGCGTTGAAACGCAAAGTTTTACAAATTTTTTTTTCATGGGTATCATGGAATTCAAGGAATTCAAGCAAATCAAAGAAATCAAGAAATTCAACGAAATTCAGGAAACTCAATACATCCATATAATTTTCAGTTATATCCCTGAAAGGTAGCATGGAATTCAAGGAATTCACGAAAATCAACGGATCATATAACTATGAATTGCATCCCTTAAAAGTCTCAAGAAATTCAAGGAGACAGAGGAAATTTTGGTGTGGGTGTGGGTGTGGATGTAGGTGTGGGTGGGCTGAGGGTGGGGTGTGGATGTGGGTGTGGGTGGGCAGAGGGTTGGGTGTGGATGTGGGAGAAGAGATCACTTTAACACTCACATCCACACCGCGCACTCATGCCCGCACCGGCCCTTACTATCTACCATGGTTCAGTTCCGTGAATTTCCTTCAGTTTCCTTCAATTTCTACAATTTCTAGAATTGCTTGATTTCCTTGAATTCCATGGCACTTCCAGGGGATATAATTCAAAGATATATGGATATATCGAATTCCTTGAATTGCTGAGATTTTCTTGAATTGCCAATTTTTGGATCGTAGGTACTGTTGATGGAATCGGTGTTTTGCTTGCTTTTGGCTAACGTCTAGCTTGCTAGTAGTTTGAAAGGTTCGGTTGCCGGTCTTTTTTGTCAGTTGTATCTTTTTAATAGTTTGAATATTGCGGAATATTTCTATCACTCACCTTCTCGTCTTCGCCTTGTGCAATGGCAGGTTGTCAAAATAAAAGAGGGTGAATAAGAAAAATATATCATTGATTTTATTCAAGGAGAAATATTCATTTTAGAGAGACGTTGGTGTGAACAAAATAGTGACAACCATATAAACCCCATGTCAAACCGATTTCCCCACATCCATACTCACACCTCATACTCACATGCTATTTGTGTTCTGTAGCTGTCATTATTGATGTGAGAGGATACAAAAAAAGCCACGTGTTGTGAAATAACAACGACAGCTATTGAAGGGGAGAAAGATAGATTTTTTTCCTTTTTTTATGGGGCAAACTTGCACAATGCTTTGTAAAAATATTTCGGTCTGGCATGTAATATCTCCTTTATATCTCTGCTTTTTTTCACGTAGTCATCTAGATTGTTATTAAGAAACGATATGAATTCATCAACAAGGACTACAACTACATCGAATAAAGGAGATTCAAGTCCATTATATCGTATACCCCCCTATTATTATATACATGTTTTGGATCAAAATACAAATGTAACACGACTAGAAGTTGGCCCAAAAACATTTATTAAACAAGAAAACGAAACAGTTATGGTTGGACCGGAAAAAATGATAACAGTACCGTATGGATATTACTTAAAAAAAAACAACATAAAAATAAATAATTATTCTAAATTATGTTTAGACCACGTCATTATTGTGTTGTTGAATCACCTGTCGTACGCAATGAAGCAGGAGTGGTTCAATTCGATGAAAATGGTCAAGCCAAACTTGTTCATGCTGATTTGGATATTCGTCTTGCATACCCTGATCAAGCACCATTTCCACTTTATCCTGGAGAAATTCTTCGTCAAGTAAAAAAATAAATATTTATTTGTTCGGTATTTTCTTTTTCAATATTTAATTGTTTTCTTTTTGCAGCCGGTTACTCCGCTAAAGATTGTGCCAGCTAATTCAGCATTGCGTTTAAAAGCTATACTTGATTTTGATGATGAAATAATAAAAGAGCAACGTCGTGCTGGCGATGAATGGTTATTTGAAGGACCAGCTACATATATTCCACGAAAAGAAGTTAGTGCAGAAGAACAAATTCGTGCAACTCTTATTGGTCCTAATCAAGCTATTCGATTAGGTGCAAAAAAAGATCTCATTGATCGAACAGGTCAGCAACGTGTTACTGGTGAAGAATGGTTAGTTAAAAAAACCGGTGCTTACTTACCACTTGCATATGTAAATTAAATTATTATTGATAAAATTTTTATTTTATTAATTAAATATTTCAATATTCTAGGAAACCGTTCTTACTGTTGAAAATGCTTATGTGTTAACAGATAAAAAAGCTCTCCATCTTCGTGCTCTAAAATCTTTTACAGATGATTTTGGTAAAAAACGTATGAATGGTGAAGAATGGCTTGTAACTTGCAATGATACTGAAACACATACTCTTAATGTTTATGAACAATTAGTTGCTGCTGTTGATGTAATAACACTAAATTCACGTCAATATTGTGTTGTTCTTGATCCAGTTGCTGACGGAAAACCACAATTAGGCAAAAAGGTATGTCATGCTAGTTTTGTTTTGTGAAATACGCTCTAAAAGGAGTGTAAAAGCATAAAAGTAGAAATATGAATCTCACACAGACGTGACGGACATCTTAACAATGATCCATCACCGATAGAAGTCTCCCTTGGACAAAAAAAGTTTCTTTTTCTATTGCATCTTTGTAACACTTAATAAGGTATTTAAAAAAAAAGAAAAATACACCATAACATGCAGCATGAAAAGCTCTATAACTTGCATAGAACAATTTATTCAAATAACAAAAAGGAATTTCTCGTTCGTATAGAAAAATGATTCTTTCGCAGCGTCAACATTCGTTGGAAAGAGTTATGCTTTTTTGAAAACAAAAAGTATATAATTGAAAAAAGCTTTACTTTGTAGATTGTAGTTCTTTTCATGCTGCATCTTGTGGTATATTTTGTTTTTTTTAAACACCTTATGAAGTGTTGCAAAGATACAATAGAAAAAGGAACTTTTTTGTCTGAGAGAGAGTGCAAGCTGATGCATTTCGACTAAAAAATTGTCTTTACTTTCAGAAATTCTGAAATGAAAAAGAGAGAAAATGGTGTTAGTGAATTTATTGACAAGTATTTATACATTAACATCTCCGAAAACTGATTTGAGACGTTGGAAGTTTAAGAAAAATTAAATATCTGTTTTTTTGGCGCAGCGGCGTGAGTCAATCGTTTGAGCTTTGGTGACATTTGATATATCTTAAAAACTGTGCGGCTATCGAGGTCGGTGGCTCAGCCGATCAATTTGCATCTATAATCACAGACGTGACAGACATGTTAGAAACGGCTCGTCAGAGACCATTACAGACATTGTTGACATACGATCAAAGACCGTATATCAGTAACGCCTCGTTATAACATATGAACCACTTCCTTATTGCGTTTCTGGAAAAGGATGATGAAGAAATGAGTATGCCCAAAATAAATAGAATAAAAAAAATGACGCTTTGATTACCAATAGCAGTTGAATCGTTTTTCATAATTTAATTCCTGAGAAATTATGCTAACAGCTTTTTTTATTTGAATTTATCTCCTTGATAGAAACTTATTGTTGGTGAAAAATCATTTTTTCTTCAACCAGGTGAAAAACTTGAAAATGGTATTCAAGATGTTTTTATCTTGGGTGAAGATGAAGGTGTTATTCTTAGTTGTATTGAAGCATTTCGCGATGAACAAGCTAGTACAAATCGAAATCCTGGTGATCGATGGATGATTCGTGGTCCAACGTAAGAGTTTGATTTGTTCTTTTGTGTATTTGAACATTAAAAAATCTTGATTTTTTTTTGTTTTTAGTGAATATATTCCTCCAACACAAGTTGTAGTTGTTACACGTCGAAAAGCCATACCTTTAGATGAAAATGAAGGTATTTATGTTCGTGATATAAAAACAGGTCGTGTACGAGCTGTTATTGGTCAAACTTATATGCTGACACATGATGAAGAACTTTGGCAAAAAGTATTACCTGAACAAGTTGAAGATTTACTTACACGTGATCCACTAGCTGAACGAAATGTTCCAACACGTAATCAAGCACCGAATAGATCTCAACAAGAAGCAGCTACTACTACACAAGTAACAAGTGCAAAATCAAGTGCACCTGTACGTGATAAATCAAAATTAGTTACCTATCGTGTACCGCATAATGCTGCTGTACAAATTTATGATTATAAATCTAAGAAAGCACGTATTATTTTTGGTCCAGAACTTGTTATGCTTGGACCAGATGAACAATTTACATTGCTTTCATTAAGTGGTAGTAAACCAAAAAAACCTAATCAAATTCGAACACTTTGTTTACTTCTTGGTCCTGATTTTTTTACTGATGTTATCGTTATTGAAACAGCTGATCATGCCCGTCTATCACTTCAACTTTCATATAGTAAATTCATGAATTATAATTTTTATTTAAAATTTTTCATTTTACTTTAGATTGGCATTTCGAAATCGATGATATGCGGAATGAAAAAGAAGCTGCAAAACTTTTTTCAGTTCCTGATTTTGTTGGAGATGCAGCTAAAGCTATCGCATCACGTATTCGTGGTGCTGTTGCTGGAACTCAATTTGATGATTTTCATAAGAATTCAGCACAAATTATTCGTGCATCAGTATTTGGTCTCGATGCTAATCAACGTATACGAGATCTATTTGTTTTTTCACAAAATAATCTTGCTATTACATCAATTGATATTCAAAGTGTTGAGCCAGTTGATCAACGAACACGTGATGCACTTCAAAAGAGTGTTCAATTAGCTATTGAAGTATGAATAAATGAATTGATTTATTAGATGATAAATATGTATAATAAATTCTTTAGATAACAACAAATTCACAAGAAGCTGCAGCTAAACATGAAGCTTCACGTCGTGAACAAGAAGCTAAAGGTTTATTAGAACGTCAACGTATTAAAGATGAAGCTGAAGCTGAAGAAGTTCGAAAACAACTTCTTCTGTTACAAGCTGAATCAGCTGTTGTTGAAATAACAGGTCAAGCCAAAGCTGAAGCACAAAGTCGTGCTGAATCTGCTCGAATTGAGGGAGAAGCAGGTGTTGAACAAGGTACAAAGAAAAACATTATAATACATATATTAAATATTTAAATAATGATTCTTTTTTCTTTCTTTTTTATAGCTGCTCTCAAAGCTAAAGCAGCACAAATTGCATCTGAATCTGAATTAACACGTTTAAAATTAGCACGGGAAGCTGAAATTAAATTTTCACGTGAACAAAATGAATTAGAAATTAGTAAAAAAGCTGAAATATCAAGAATTGAAACAGAAAAATTTAAATTACAAGTTGAATCAATTGGCGCATCAACAATACAAGCTATTGCTACTTCTGATGCAGATACACAAGTTAAACTTTTACAAGCACTTGGTCTTCAATCAATGTTAGTTACTGATGGTAATACACCAATTAATCTCATGGGATTTGGACAAGCTCTTTTAGGTGATTTTACTGGTGGTCCAATTAAAAGAAGACGATTATCAACTGGTGTTTCGAACAAATATAATGTCGAAGAAAATGAATAGATCAGACATATGAAAATGTCACCGTCCGTTATTCATGTGTATTGACGTTATTTTCTTCGCGCTTAGTTTGATTTCTTTTTAAATACTTATCGAAGAATAATAAATTGAACGAACAATTTTATATTAATTCAATTTTTCTATTCTAAACTAGAGTTTGATAGAAGGGTATGGGTATAAAAGGAGTGAAGACTCACTCCCACCGACCTTGGCAGACACTTTTCAGGCACCATCACAGGCTGTCTGTCCATAACGACTCGTTACAATGTATTGACTACTTTCTTATTGTATTTCTGGAATGCTAAAGTAAAAGAAGGGCGAAGAAAGTCGACTCAAAACACATGAAACGAAACAATCATTCTGTGATTAGCAACAATTACTATATCGTGTTTCATATTTTAATGTCACAAGCATGGCACTAGCAGCTTTTCTCGTGGTTCCAATCCTGGTCTATTATTTAGTCGACGATTTTCTCCTTTGTTGAGTTATCTCTTTCAAATCATGTTCTGATGGATCTGATTGATAATGTCACGTGCTTAAAACTATAGAATATTCAGCTGTAATCGTCGATTTCGGTTGCGACAATTTTCCCTTGTAGAGTGCGGATGTATCTATAGAAAAATGAAAAGAGCATAAATACAGAAAGATAATTGAATAAAAAAAAGAACAGAATGACGAAAATTTGTTCATTTGCTCTCATGCATATTTATATCATCATGATGGAAACTTGCAATGACAAAGATCATGGGTGCTTGATATCACTATAGAAAGTAGGTTTGCAAGGCTCATTACACTCAATTTGATATTTATTTTAATGTCTTTTCATCAAGAAATTCTTCACACCATGGCATGATATCCAATAAGTAGAAGTAAACTCGAATCCCTTTTCGTTACAAGTTTGTTAAGGTTTTAATAAGAGCTAGGGAACATTCTACCACATTATAAATCGTTTTTAGAAGTAAATATTGATATTTTGTTTTGGTCTTCTGTAAAAATACTATCGTTTCTGTTCAAGAACTGAATATTAAGTTGCATTCTCCTGCTTCTCAGAATATTTCTTTCTTTCTATGATATCAGAGGATTGGATGAAAACACATACTTTTAAAATATTGACAGTTTATGACGGTAGTTCACTAGACTGAACTGAAGAAAACCACTTTCATACCCATGTACGAAACCTATAAAAGCGTTTCGGGTTGGTTACAATTCTTGCAATTCTTGCTAAAGTCTGAATTGTACCATGTTTTTTTCAGTGTGTTACTTTACTGTTCAACCGTTTGTTCTTTTTCCTACCTACAGTGCTACATACAAAATCACCACTTTTGGACGCGTTCGTATTTCGTGAACTCTGAATTCTTATGAATTTAAGATTACACAAATTAATAAAAAATAAGCGATTATCAATCACCGCTGAGCAAAACTCAAGGAACCCAAGAATCCTCCTAAAGCTTCAGAACCTCAAGAACTCAGGCATTCTCAAGCTGCAAGTGTGTGAAATTAATGTTGAAAAACACATTTTTAGAATTTTTACCGATTTTTTACCACAGGGATACAAACTACTCAGTTTTTCAGTATACAGGTTGTCCCAGAAGTCGTGTCCACTTAAGAAATATGTATATCTCCATTATTAAACAAGCTTCATCTAATTTTTTTCTCATTTGGAAGAGGGAAGTATAAAGTTCTTTTTCTCTAACAAAGTTCATAAACACTCTTTAAAGGCTGCCACTCCTAACTGGAACACAAAACTATAGCATTTTTTCAATGTCGAAAAGGGTGCGTGTGAGTGTGTGTGTGGGTGAGCGTGGGTGAGTGTAGGTGTGTGTGGATGTGGGTGTGGGTATGAGTGTGGGTGTGGGTATGAGTGTGTGTGTGGGTGTGGATGTCGGTATACGTGTGGGTGGATGTTGGTAAATTCGTAATCCATCCAACTCACACCCACACCCACACCCACATTTTTTTACAATGTCCCAGCATCATGTGTCGACAGAATGATTCTAACAAGCGTATGATTTCAGACCTTTCTATACCAAAAAGTAACGTCAAAAGACGACGAAGATTTCAGGTGTAGGTGCGGTTTAGCGTGTCTCTTTTTTTGATAGCCAATGGCACTCGCACCCACATCGACACGCACACCACATAGTCTACATGTACGCGATAAAATCAAATCATTCAAATCCCGTGCTGAGGATCTGTCAATAAGTCTGTAAGAAACATGTTTTGTGTACCCAAGACACTAAAATAGTTCGTGATCAAACTTTTAGAGTCTAGACAGAAGATCGATAAGAAAACAGTTATCCTATACAATCTAACGCACCGCCATATCTCATCCACCCTGGCCAATCCCTAAGTACTTGCCGAATTCTCCTTAACAGGTTTAGATGACAGGTTTTAGAAAACAAAGACTAATAAAGCCAATTTTCTCGATTATATCACAAAATGTCTTGGAAAGAATTTTATCTAGTCGAGCAAAAATTGTTGAACCAAATAAAATATCCTCTAGCTCTCGATGATCTATCGTTCATGAACGCCAATCATTGTGTGATCGGTTTGAGAGGTTGTTTTTATGAATTTATTATAGCTAACGCTTTGAGGTAGAGCTGGTCAACTTGATACTGGATCCAGATCCGACTGAGTCTAGGTCTGAAAATTTTCCATCCATACAACTCTAGTCATCTGAGAAACGTATAACGTGCACGATTTACTGAATATGTAAAACTGGAAAATATTATCTCGTGTTTCCCGCGCGACGCTCTGACTTCAATTAGAAAATTTCACTGAGAGTGTGAAAGTACCATTCGACAGGGTACAGATTCAAGAAAAAACGACAAAAATAATTCGTTTCCAAATTTTTTACCTGTACCTTAATTTTTCTGACTAAAGTAACTACTGCTTTTAATTCTCATCTTAACAAAACACACCGAGCTAAAAATAACTTCAGATGATCGATATTGGAAAATGTGTATAAAGAAATTTGATGCTAGCATTGAAATATTTTAAAATAAATCTCATTTCAAAGAAATAGGCAAACATATGACCTGATTTTCTTTGACTCATCATACACTTACCAACATCGAACATTTCAGCCGAACTGAACGCTGCTTATAATAGTTGAAGGCGAAAAAAGTACTCTATTATGTTGAATCCTATCGATCATTATTCACACAGGAAATTCGATCAGCTCCTAAGTACAAGAAACAAATATCAAGCCATTTATAATCAATTAAGTTTTAGAATAAAAATAACTAGAATCTCCTTTTTTTGTTGCACACTATTGGTTGATAATTTTCAATCTTTAAAAATAAATAATAATGAGTTCCATGTATTCTTTTTACATACAACACGAGACGAAATTTAGAATAAAAGTATATACATAAAAAATACACAAATACTAGATAGTAGAGTGTATATTTTTTGCCATCGATATCAATGATGCAGAAGTAATTGCTCTTGTTTTTATTATATCAATATCCTGTTTAAGCATGATTCAAAAATCATAATAATAATAAACTTCCCCAAAAAAACAAAACACTTTTAAAAATAAAAACTCTTATTTTGCTTTTTGTATGATATTGAAAAACAGCTGCTTTTCATATCAATGTTATTTTATGATTGTGCGTAGTTACAAAACTTATCGACGGTAACTAACTAAGTATGACTTGGTAAAAGAAAAAAAAATTTTTTGTTAAATGTAAATTCTAACAAATGCGTGGATTTCTTGTCGACATATTGGACACAATCGCAGTGAATGACCACATGCAACACATGTTGCCATATGACCACATGGTATACAAGCTAATTGTTTTTCTTCTGTCAGGCATAGAACACAAAGATTCGATGATTCTGAATTAGTTGATTGACTTCGATCATTATCAGTAGTTATTTGTTTATTTGTTTGTGTTTCACGTTCATTACCACTGCTTGTTGATTTTGATGCTGAGTTAATAGAAGATTGAGAAGATGTAGATTCATTTGTTAAAGATTGCAATGATATATTCATTCTAACATCTGTAAGATTTTGTATGAATTGAGTTGCACTATGTATAGTTGATATTTGTTCACGCATTTCTGTTTCTAGAAAATAAGAATATAGAAATGAGAAATATATTTATAACAAACTCACTACTTTGTTCTCGGATCTGTTTCATTTTAACACTTGGTATAACAATATTTTCTTTTTTACCATCAATATGTTCGATTTGTTTTCGAAGAATTAAACAAGCAATATACAAATCACTGTCCGATACAAAGTCATCATCTGAATAAAATATTCAAAAAAAAAGAAATACGTAAGACAATATTTTATTGATTAACGCACGTTTTATTCGTAATTGATCTTCCCAACATCGTTTAATAATAGATAATTTAAAATATTGATCCAATAAACGTTGTGACATTGATAAGTCTAATCGTGCAGCAACGAATCTGGATAAAGTATTTTCATCAGGTATTAATAATTGTCCACTATCTGCCGTTACATTAGTATGTGTCAGATCACTTGATGAGTCTGGTCTCTCTCTCAGTTTGTTAGCTCTAGCACGTTCTATCAAAGAAAAAATGAATCAATTTTAACTAAAAAATTATAATTTTTGAAAACGTGCCTTGTTGTGCTCGCTTTGATTCTTGAATTTTACGATATAAATCGTTGCCACACAATTGTTTAGCATACGCACAATATGGAAACCAACGAGCATGTTCAATCATTGGATTATCATTTGAACCCCAATTTTGTAATGATCCATTACAATAAAAACAAGTAACAATGGTTTTTGTACCTGTATAGAAAAATCCTGCTCGAACCAAATCATCCACTAGTGGTAAATCTTCATTTGGCCACGTAGCAAATGATGCATGACGTTTTGGTATTTCTGAATAAGCACCATTATACGAGGCTCTAGACACAATATCATTAGATTGTAATGAACTGAGATTATTTGATATTGATGAAGAAATTCCTGTAGTTGTTGTTGTTGAATCTTCGTTGACAATAATTATTGATGAAGCTATGGGATGCATCAATCTTGTTCTGACATATATACAATTAGGTGATAGGGTTCTATGTAATTCACATGGATCATCTGTATATGGTGTCCATTGTTGAGAAACAAGATTACAATAGATGCATATTACTCGATCACAAACATTGCAATAGAAAAAACCAGCTTCAATCATTTGTGCACTTGATGGAACAGTACGATGTGGCCAATGAGAAAATGTACGTCTTCGCACTTGTTGAAGTGAATTAGTTTCAATTAACGTATTTGATACAGATTGAAAATCCATCGGTTCTATTTTTTGACGTTGAGAAGTATTTTCTTCTGCAGTTGATATAGATGCATTTTGAGTAGGAATGGTTGGCGATGTAAAAGACGCAGACACATCTGATGATGAAGTTGGTAGTAAAGAGCGTACGAATGGGCAATCAGGTTGACGTTTTGAATGAATAGTAAATGGATTCATATCTAATGTCCAATTGGATACCTCAAGTCCGCAGTCTTTACAGCGAGCTGTATCTCCATTACCTGTATATTCAAAACCAACAGCAAACATATAGGAGACAGTGTGAACGCCTGGTCTCTTTATTGATTTAACTAGTGTTTGAATTCGATTAATGATAGTAGTAAGAGATTGCGAATCTTCTTTTTTCTTATCGAATGTTTTTGATGAATTATTTATTGATTTGTATTTATTAGATGCATCATTCAAAGTGTCGGTTGGAAATTTCGCTGTGGTCGACATTTTTCTTTATCTATCTAATGAAATCTAAAGGAAAAATTATTTATTAATGCACGTTTGATTCATGGGAATTTCGAACAGATTATAATCATGCAAACGATCTCACCAAATATTCCTTATAGCGTAAAATAGAATCTGATTATTAAAAAGGACAGAGTTGGGTATAATACTACAAATCAGTCCACTGAGAATTTCCATTTAAAAATGCCGGAGTCATCAGCAAAATGTTTGCCGACTCGTTTGATAACGTGTTTTGATCAGATGAAAATGATTTGGGTATTTATAGTTCACTATACAGTCGCTATATGGCACCCATAAAACTTAATGTGACATGAGTTTACTGACTGACTAAAATACACACATATGAAATTAGTCTGGATGGAAAAAATTTCCCTCTAATGATGATTGTACCCGATATATGTATATATATACTAACCTTTATTGTAATTAATCCGCAACTATTTATATGTTGATGAAAAATTCCTAAGATATGATAATATCCAAGTACGTTAAAGAAAAACATCTGAGAAAGAGACAATGAATCATAAGATAGCAAGAAAAAATACACATGATAGAATGGGAAATCGCAGACGACAGATAGGAAAGAAAGTAAATATAACAAAAATTGAAAAAATGGATATGATGTAAAGAAAATAAACAATGGCAACATCTAGATTTATTACTTCTTCACACACATTAGACTGTGCTAGTGTAAATTGTTTTAAAGCTGATATAGATTATTGGGAAAGTGCATATAAAGCTGCACAGATCTATATGTCAGAGATGGAATCGGTTCAGTTCGGGACTTCTCAAATCGATTTCGATTTCGGTTCGATTCAGTTCGCAGTTTTTCGAGCTAGGAAAGTATGACTTCCTTGAATGCTTTACATTATGAAACTCAAAAGGATTCTTCATATCAGTTGTGTTCGATTTTTTTGAAATTTTTTTTCTAAATCTATTCGAAGAATTCGTCTAATAGAGAAAACAGATCTTAAAATCAGTTCGAATTAATTGTCATTTGTCGAAAAAAAAACGAAACATGCAAAATTCGGCTCGATTCTAGACTAATTTCAAAACTTTCGTATTATGTTTCATAAAATTTGGATGAAGCAAACAATTGATCATGCTTGATATAAAAATCTACAGTCAGCTACTTTCTTGATAGGAAAAGCAATATTATTCTTGAGCCCCTCCTCACGTCTTCTTCAAAAAACAGGAAGTTTTTCGCCAAAAACATAAGTTTTCCAAAACTTGTTGATGAACTCTGTTATTCTCTACTCAAAAGCTAAGTTGTTTTTAGCATTCAAGAATTCTCGAAGGAGCTTCCTTGTAGTTAACAAAGTTTTTGCTTGAAAGAGCGTGCCAATATGCATGGCATGATAGAACCCTTTTCTTGAATTAAGCTGTGTTACTAGTATACGAAAGAGTACTTTTATTATTAGAGCGCAAATTTTTTGTTTTAAAAAATTCCTGAAATTTTTAGAATTTTCAGGAAGTNCTATAGGTGGTTCTTCTATTGTGAATTCCGTAATTGTTTTGAGTTAAGGAAACACTAATGAGTTTGGTTATGAATCCAAGAGAATGAACTAATGTGGAAGTAGACATGAACATGGGTGCCACTAGTCGTGAATGGCGTCCCACCAGCGCGCCACTCACGACTAGCCGCTAATTTCAGAGGTCAGTTGCAGCTATGCTTGAGAATAGATCGGTATGAAATCTAATATGTCTTTTGGGAACACTTCATCAAGGTTCCCTTAACGAAGAATTCCAATCTAAAGCAGTTTTTATAGCAAGATCGAGAAGAAAACAAGGATATGAAGTATAGTTCACAACTAAATCTGCTATTTTCGGAGATTTCTATTGAGATTTCTTCTATTTTTACGACAAATATACCTATTGCCTGATGCTTCGTCTCTCCATCGTTACGATGAACATAATCCATCAGGTTCAATTTTATATTATTCTGCCTATTAGAAAGAAAATAGTAGAAGGCTCTACATTCTGACTTTAGTTCATCTCTCACTTTTCTTCGAAAATCCATCTGAGCTCTACAAAGAGGTTTTCGAATGAGAAGTTGCACTTAAACATCGAAGCGGCTAGCCATGAATGGTGCTTCAGAGGAGTCTTTACGAACGATTAGTAGATAATTCTAAAAGTTCATCAATGATGTTCTTAGTGAAAGCTCGTAAGAAGCCTATCGCGCTTTTCAAGAAAATTCTGGCATGATTCCGTTAATGAGAAATTCTCATATAATGTCTATTTCCCATAATGGTCATGAAATTACAACTATGAACAGTGATTTACAACAAAAATACCATTTGTTGGATATATTCATAGAAAATTATTCTATAGTACATTGAAGAAGATTTCGGAAGAAGTCAAAAGTGTAGCCATTCAATAGTAAATGAAAGACTATTATCAATAGAGAAATTACACTTAAATATGGCAGCGGCTAGCCGTGTGCGATGTCCCGTAGGGGGTGCCGACGAACGGCTAGCCGCTGATTGAAATGCTTCAGGGAAAGGAGGCTTCTGGCAGATACAAAGTCCGTAGAATAATTAACAACCAATGGATTTTAACCGGTTGAAATAGTGTCCTTAATCAGCAAAAAACGAAAAGCAGTTTTCATTCAAATTAATTGTACGAAAGAATTTTTCTTCACATGTACAACATTCTTAACGTACGTTCAGTGAAAAGCGTTACTTAACGGATTTTCACTGTAATCGCATTCGTGTAGGAAAAGCAGATGTCTTGTGGATGAATCTCAAAAGCTAATAATTGTGAGGATTGGATTGTGGATAACTGATATGCAGACGTAACGTGGTTTTCCTTTATGCTTATTGTAAGAAGGAACATTAGACAACAAATAAAAACATTAACATTTCTTCGGATTTCCTTATACGAGAACATAAATATTGAACCTCTTGAAATACACCAGAAAACATTTAGTTTTAGAATGTTGTATGATCCTGTCTACTTTTTTATTCTTTGTGAGCCTAAAATCCACTGGTTGTTAATTATTCTACGGACTTTGTATCTGCCAGGAGCCTCCTTTCCCTGAAGCATTTCAATCAGCGGCTAGCCGTTCGTCGGCACCCCCTACGGGACATCGCACACGGCTAGCCGCTGCCATATTTAAGTGTAATTTCTCTATTGATAATAGTCTTTCATTTACTATTGAATGGCTACACTTTTGACTTCTTCCGAAATCTNACTTAACATTGCGATAGAAATAAAGATGCAATTCCCCTTTGAATTCCGGAATTGCATCTATATGGAATGACCAGGAATTCCTCACATTCCTGCACATTCCTGCATAGGTTCACGTATTAATGTTCCACTGAACATTGCGATAGAAGTAAAGGTTCCATTCCATTTTAAAACTCCGGAATTCCATCGATATGAAATGACCAGGAACTACTGCATATCTTAGTGTCTCTGCATGTGCACAAATTTCGGAATTCCGCTTTGCATTTCTTCAAGCTCGAGAAATGATCATTTAGCCATCCATGATATATTTGTAATTCCGGAATAGGCAGGAATGACCTGGAATTCCTGCATATCCTAGTGTCTCTGCATGTGCACAAATTCCGGAATTTCGCTTTGCATTTCTTCAAGCTCGAGAAATGATCATTTAGCCATCTAAGACATATTTGTAATTCCGGAATAGGCAGGAATGGCCCGGTATTCCTGCATTCCCTAATGATGACGGATGTGCACAAATTCCCGAATTCCGCTTTGCATTTCTTCAAGCTCGAGAAATGATCGTTTAGCCATCCATGACATATTTGTAATTCCGGAATAGGCAGGAATGACCCGGAATTCCTGCATGTCCTAGTGATTCCGCATATGCAGAAATTCCGGAATTCGGGGTGGATATCGAATAGATCTTTTGAGATGATCATCTCGTTATTCAGTTTATCCTTCGAATTCCAGAATCAGCCGGAATGACCAGGAATTGGATGTTGATATTTGGGATGTGAAGGGAACTAGGAATCAGGAATTCCTGGTTGTTGCATGTTTTTGAGGGAAAGGGTCGTTTTTGCTTTTCCGGAATTGATGATAAGGGATTGCGTGTCAGAAGGCGATGCAGGAATGTGTAACTTTTGGAAATAGGAAGTATTCTCTATTCGACGTACATTTTAAAATTTACATTTCATATTATAATATCAACAGAAGGAGATCTCAAACATTTTACCTTTTCTAGGATCCATCACTTCGCATTCTTTTAATTTCGAATCATTTAATGTTGCTTGCAAGATACCCTATAAATAACATACATCATCATATACAGATTGATATTCAATTTTTTTTTAATTTTCCTCCTAAAAAATTCGACAGCACCTTTCATTAATAGACACTGATCGCGGATGTTGCAATAGTACAATTGTAACATTATTTTGAAGTATTTATCGTGATGCAATTTGAGGATTATTCAGCACCACTTTTTTTTACATTCTTCGGCAAGCTGAAAATTGCACGGCTAAGTTTTCAAATGAGTTGTTCAGCTTCATTTAAAGAAATCGTTTTTACTTATACCATGAAGTTGACGTTTACATTTTACCACAGCAAGATCCCAACTTTTAATGTAGTTTATTTTTTGTTCACTATCTGATTGTGTACTATTTTTACGTAATGCTAAGTAACAAAATGGTTTATTGTCAATAATAAATGTATTTTTCCGTGAAAATGGAACGTCTAAACTGTGTTTCTCTCGATATATGTTTAATTGCTGTTGAAGCAGGG
Source organism: Rotaria sp. Silwood2 (assembly GCA_905329745.1). Classification (NCBI taxonomy): domain Eukaryota; kingdom Metazoa; phylum Rotifera; class Eurotatoria; order Philodinida; family Philodinidae; genus Rotaria; species Rotaria sp. Silwood2. Next base: position 152,832 of record CAJNSZ010000210.1, read on the forward strand.
CTTTTTGTGATATCTGGCCTGAAGAAAGTTGCTTGCGGATTCGTGAAGAGAGAAATGATGTTTTTCTTAGCATCGACTCGAAAAAGTATATCCAAGTATTTATCGTTTGACTTAAGTAAGATAAACACTCCCTTCAAATATTCATACTGAGCAATATAAGCTAATATTTCCTGAAAGTTTTTTGCATCTTATTCAAGATCTCAAATATCACCTATGCCTGGTGTATCAATGCATCGTGAATTTCGATCACTGATTGAAAAAATATATAATCTTCTAATTTTAAGAGAGATTCTTCGAACAGCATAGTCGTCAACAATAAAAAATTCTATCAAAACATTATCAAATTGATATCAAACCTTCGTTTGACTTTTATCTCAGAAAAATCTTTTCATTTTTCACTAATCGTAGACTTTTTTTTTCTAAAGTTTTTCTCAACTACTTACTCGCTACTGATTTTATTAAAATGAAGTTCAATTAAAAAAACATTCGAAAGTGGTAGATGTTAACATACTTCACATGTTGGACAAATTTCGAAATGTAGGAGTAGGAGAAAATAGTCGTTGAGCAAACATCAAAAGGTAGACAAAAAATGCTTTTTTTCCAAGCTTACATTTTATTGACTATGAGATCAAATGTTTTCCTTAATTAGTATTTGAATTGGCGTGGGTATGAATGCAAAGAAGGCATACGGCCAGACCCATGCATACACTATAGCCACACTCACACATCCTTCTCATAAGTAAAAATATGACGCCATTCTCCATTTGCTTATCCGAATTATTTCTGCTCAAATGGCATCAGCTACTTAGGATGTGGATGTGATGTTGGCGTGGGTATCTTCTCTACATCAATGCTCATACCCACACCCAAAATGAGCATTCCATTTGATAGCAACGGTAATGGATTTAAGCGTTTTTTTTCTGACATTATTTTTTCATCAATTTGCGAGCTAATGTTCTTTTTTTTGTCCGAAAATTACGAATAATTCTTTCATTAGCTACGATTTCCAGATATGGTAAAGGGAGCTGGAACTTTCACGGCACTGAGAACGACTTAGCACAGAAAAACAAAAATCCCAGCCTCTCATGTTTTAGGAACAAATAGAGACAATTTTATAAAGTCGGCGGAGTAAAGTTTTAGGTTGATTAGAGTGGCTTTGTATAGAATTTGAAAAATGAGATACGACATAATATCTTGGCGTTTAAACAAGACGCGGCAAATCCTCGTCAGCACCTGTGTGAGACATAAGTTTTGTTTTTCTTCGTAAATAACTCACACTGATATCATGATTCTCATATCAGTTTATACTCCTAGCACCTCATATCTTGTCATGATATTTATATTTGAGACAAACGAATGTCTTCCTAATAAAATACCTCATAATATTGAAGAGATCATCAAATAAAAAAATATCCGCACATTGTTTATATCCGGCGATCATTGAAAAGAGACGATCACGAGCTTGACGTATGTATCATGGATTATGCAATGAAAGATACGAGAACTATGTAACGACTGATGAAACACGGTTTTATCTTGATACCAGTCAACTTGCTCGAGATATATATTGTGTTAGAAACAATGAATTATCAGAAAAAGAGTGTGCAGTAGTTACCAGTACATACTACACTGCACAAATGATGCAACCATTAATCAACCATGATATACTACGTTTGTTTCCTGATGATGAGACAAAAGAAATAGTTCTTCATCAAGATAATGCACTGAGGCACACAGCAAGAGATACACTTGCTTATATGAAAGAAAATAATCCAAGTCATAATATTGGAAGAGGAGGTGCCTAGAGTACAAATGCTACTCCGATAGACTATTCAATATGAAGTATTTAGAAAGAACGGGTGAGAAAGTACAAAGTGTCAACATTCACTGGTTTGAAAAATACTATCTAACAGGATGTAATCAATCATGCTTTGAAGAATAAGCTAAAACGTAGTTGACTAATTTACTATGCTCATGAATCAGATATTGAACATCTGTTGCAATAATAAGCTCTCTAGTATGTTTCAAAATGAACTGAATAACCTGTATATACATAAATAACAAAGAAAATCGATAAATGTCAGATTTTATCGCATTTACATGGTATCGAAAATGTTGACATTCATGTTTGCTCAATCTGAACCTCGTGTCATATGTAATTTTGACGTTAATGGAACGACATGAATATATATATATATATATATCAACATGATAGCTGTCTCAATTGCTAAATAGTAAAGCTATTCTTCTGCGTATGAAAATTTCATGTGGAGTCGATTATTATACAAGTTTCCAATGAGTTTAGAAAAAGTCAGACGTGATTCAATAGGATCAGTCTTTGATCAATCGGAACATCTCATTCAAATGGATCGCTTCAGTTATTGGACAAAAGTTATAGTAACAATCCTCCCAACGATCATCTTTGGAGTGTTTACTGTCGTATTCACTTTACAGCAGAATGATTTTTTTCGAAAGACTCGTGAACAAGATCGATTCGTAGCCGATGCTCACAATAAACGACTTATTTTCGATAATTATATTGATGTTATATCTAATCGTCTTCTTAGTTCAGAATTCCGTCGAAATAACAGCGAACATTTGTTAACCATTCGTGCCAAGACACTCACTGCTTTACGCCATCTTGATGCCCATTATAAGAGTGAAATAATTATCTTTTTATATGAAAATAAATTGATCCGAGCAGATGTTCCCGAAGCAGAACGTCTCAACTTAGATGGAGCTGATTTGACTTCAGTTCGTTTCGCTCGTTCGTCGAATCATCGATGCGTCCTTCCGAATCTGTACTTGCCAGGTGTTGTTGCTTTCGATATTGTGTTCGACAGCTGTCGATTGATGAATTCAGTGTTCAATGAAGGTACATTCAACAGAAGTCACTTCATTGGTTGTTCACTTGGACAAACACGGTTCATCGATGCATCTCTTGATAATGCCACTTTTCTCGATTCAGACTTAGATGGTGTCAATTTTCAAGGAGCGCTGTTGACCAATACGAAATTTATGAATGCCTTTGTTCAGAATTTAATCCTGATTAATACCGATATGCTCGGTAGTAATATGAACGACAGCGATATCATGGTTCCGGCTACGAGAAAACCCAATAATATCTTAAATACACGTTTTCCAAATGGTTCATTCTCTGAGATAGAATCAAAGCAATTGGTGACAGATGGTGGAGCTGAGCTAGAAGTATGCCCTGAGGAATGTCTTTTCAATCGAAATATTCTGTTTATTTTTAGTGTTCAACTAAAAATGACGTTTCAAGTTGGGGCAACATAAGAAATCAAGGACGGTGGCAATTCTACAAAAAAGTTAACAATCAAACTAATAATAGTTCAATATCACTACCCGATCCTGTCGAAGGTAGCTGTTACTTTATCACTAATACTACCAATCTGGTTTATCAACAGGTAGTTGTCAACAATTACACCGTGTTGATCAAAAATGGAAACGCATGTTGTAATGTATCTGCCTACATGGGCTGTTTAATGCCTCATGCCAACGATCAAGTAACCGTCACGATTCGCTTTATAAATACGCTTAACTTGTCTTATAGTGAAGAATCACTAGGTAAATACAATTTCTTGAAAAATCTATATGTCATCTTCTTTAAATGCTGCCGACTCACATAGTGATGTCTAGTCGAGAGAAGCTGTTTCAATATACTACGAAGGTTGGTCCTATTCCACCAAATACATACATGATCAGTGTTCGACCTGGTGCTGAAATGAACGATTCAATCAAGTTTCCTGTTGCTCGATATTGTGTTATCGATGACATCCAAGTATTCATCTTTGACCATAAAAACAAAACAGAAAATTGTAGCACCTAAAGTTCTACCAGGCAATATAAATATCTTATATTTCTTTTCAGATCGTATTTCAGAATGACTGTAATTATAATACTAAAATAATATGTCAACACAAGCGAAAGAAAGCTGCCAGGATTTGAGTTAAAAATCTAGATATTCCTTAAAGATGGTAAAGAAAAATAAATCGATTGTGCTTCTATTCTAGCATACATCAACATAAATATGATAGGATTGTAACTTCGTAATACAAAAACATAGTACAAATATTATTCGATAGCATTTTAATCCTGAAGAAACAATGATTCAGTAGCAGACAAATCCCAGTTAAAATCTTAATGAAGAACTAGTGCTGATGCATTTTCCAAATTTCTTGTCAAGTCTCACAGAATAGTGTGGATGATTTCACTCATTGTCATTCTTCATTGTGTCGTAGAGTACGGCACGTGCGACAGATTTTATCTTAGTTTGTACTTTTATTCGATAGATTCACGTTATCTCTTATAGCGTGAAAATATTATTCCTAAAATGTCTTTCTTTAATATGTATCGATAAAATTTTAACATACATCTGTTTTGTATATATATTAAACTGAAATTTACTTCATATCTACGCCCTATAGTTTAATATTTTAGGCTTATCACATCATGGAGAACTACACTAAGCTGTACGCACTTTTCTTTGACTAATTGTTCTACCTTTGTGAATAAGTCTTACTTCGTCAACATTTTCTTGTTATCTACAAAGTCAATATCAGTGTTTTCATCAAGAAAACAGAAGTTGCGTTGTATTTTCATATCTAGATATTTTGAGACATTTTTCGAGGTTGTTTTTGACATTAGCATATTGTTCGATTGCACCAACACACCTTTCATAAACTTGTTGAGCATAATCGAAGGTTCGATCATACTGTTTCTAATCAGAATATCAACGTGCTATCGTAGAACACAAGCTTCCCGCGATCGGCCAATTTAACATTTTCGATGATTGAAAAATTGATAGAGCATATTCACAATGTCTTATTGCTGCAATGAAATCTTTATCTCTTCGATACTGGACAGCACGAAAAACATTTGCCATTGGCTTCCCTATGATGTCAATTGCTTTTTGATAGTTATTGTCGATGTCATGATGATGCGTAGAAAGTAATGATAGATAAAAGTCTGGTTTAATTAACAGGCGATGATTTTCAAGAATTATTCTCTGATAAATTTTCAAAGCTGTTTGACAGCAAATCAATGCTGGAGCTATGTCCATGAATACCTCGTATTATTATCGTTGAATAATGTCAATTTGATATGCCAATAGTAATTATTCGATGTTTGGTGTTGAACTGAATCAACTGAAAAGATTCTGTCTAATGCAAATAAAATTTCTTGTTCATCGGACATTTAACTGTTTTTGTTTTTTGAATATTAGCAAAGATAGCTGAAGTTTTTTCTTAACATTTATTATAAACAAGACGGTTTGTAAATCGTTAATCTGATGAGTGAGAGAAATATCTTCACCAGAGAAAATAACAGTCACGTTTTTTATCATTTGTAGTTGATAGAAATGACCACTTTTAATGAAAAGGAACTGTCGTATAACTGTCTTAACTGCAAAAGTAGATCTTTAATATACAATCGAAATGAAAGTAACGTATCAATATTCTTTGTTCCTAGTGTTTTATTCAAAAAGCGGTGTTTAAATGAACCACGTGTAATAGTTTTTACGACACATCTGTAAAAGATCGGTTTTTACAATATTCATTATGGTCTTGGAGACGTAGAAGAATACGAATAATACATTGATAGCACATAAAACTGCCATATTCTATAGACAGATTTTTTGTTGATTTTTCTTTTAACATTCATGATATTAAGTTGTTCTTAGCGATTTCTAATATCTTTCAAGAATACACTTTGACCTTTATTATTTTTTGAATTTACAGGCAATAGTTCTTTCGATGCGTTACATAGATAAATGCTTGCCATTGATGTTAGAGATTCTATTTGAGAGAAAAGATCATCGTTGGTAATATTCGCAGATTTAATCATAATTATTTCTTTATGTGTTTTTACTGTCTCAACCAAACAATTTAAATGTGTTTCTCTGTGTAAATTTCGAATTGTTTATCGTCGGAATTCATATTTCAACTTTAGAATAAAAGTAATCAATATTACTTCACTTTATTTTTGTAAGTTGCTTCTTATACTATTGAAACCATATGCAACTAAGAATATATTCTCTTCAGATGTATACACATTTTGATTCGACAGAGTGTTAAAAATGTCTTGGGATAGGAGACTGAGTCTTCTAACTTTATCTGTGAAGAGAGTAGAGACCATCTGGTCATGTCTGCAATAAAGATTCAAGGCCTTTCATAAAAGAAAGGAAGAAAAAAATATCTGTCTTTCGACTACGTTGCAGTATTAAGCGCTGTCGTCTAGTGGCAGATTCACTAGTCCGTGCTATGGGACGGGTGATTCGAGACGATAAGCCATTACTGACTTCCCCAAAGTCATTTCATAATTTACTGTGTGGATACGTGTCAGATTAAATCTCAAACGTTCGTCTGATAACGTCACTATGACTTATTCCAAACTTGTTAAGTCTTCTCTAACGCTATCTTGTTCTTGTTTTTCTTCCGACAGTTAAGATAAGTTTTCGAAAAATGTATTTTTTCCAAAAACTATCTGTCAATTATAATTCCCATAGATGTCTCTAGAAATAGAATTTTTATGTAACTACGTATCATATAAGAAATAGTTAAATGGCGTCTAACAACCAATAGATCTCGTTCTTGACGATAATAATAAAAAAAAAGAAAAGTATAACATGATCAGATCATACTTGTGATTCTTGTCATCATTTGTTGACTTATTACTAGTTTTTTTTTCTTGTGTCTTAAAAAAATGCCATTTTCATTAACAAGTGAGGGACGTTCATTAAGTAGCCTGTTTAATTCGAATGAACCAAGTAAGAAAGAAAAATTTAATTTTTTTCTTTTTAATTTTTAATTATGAATAATTTAGATTCAGATAATTTAATAATTGAAAGACAAAATTTATTATGTGTATTTAAATTAGTTATTAAAGATTTATTAAATTCAAGTTTAAAACATGAACGTCTTATGGAAAAAGAATATTTTCCATTAAAACATTTTTTTATTGTTTTCGAACATATTCTTTTACATGGTTATAATGGTAAAAAATCATTTTCAATAAGTACATCATCAAATCGTAAAGATCTATGGCCAATTATTGATTTTATATCACGTAAATCAACAGATGTACATATATCAGAAATATCAATATCATCAAAAGAAATGACTAATATTCGTACATCATTAGGTCGTGTACGGGCATGGTTACGTCTTGCATTAATGCAAAAACGTTTAGCTGATTATTTTAAAATACTTGTTGAACATAAAGATGAATTAAAAGATTTATATGATCATGAAGCATTATTATTATCTGATGAAAGTATTATTATACCTGGTTTACTTGTTGGTCTTAATGTATTAGATTTTAATATATGTTTAAGAGAAACAACACTTGATCATCCTGTTGAATCAATTATACATTATAGTTTATATTTACGTGAAAGACGTCTATCATCAATATCATTAAAAAATACACATCCACCCGGTGCAATAAAAGATTCAATTGATGAATTAGATGATTATTCAATAGCATCATCATCATCATCATTATCACCTGTAACAAAAATAAATCTACAAAATAATGATACAGCTGTTACAACGAATACGAACAGTACAGAAATATTAGATGAAAATAGTCCAGATACTTCATATAATCAACGTCTTTCGAGTATACTTGATCAAAAAAATTATATTGAAGAACTTAATCGAAATTTACAGTAAGTAATTAAAAATATTTCTTTTTCATTTAAATAACAAAAAGAAAAAAAATAGGAAAACAATAATAAATTTACAAAAAAATGTACAAACACTTGAACAAACAAATAAAACTTTAGTAGAAAATACAGCACAACAAAAAGCTCGTATTGAACAATTAGAAGAAGAACTAACCAAAATAACATCAGAAAAAGAACAAATACAATCATCTTATCAACGTAAAATTGATGTAAGTCAAAAAATTCCATCGATCATTAAATATATCGATGTTATCGAAAACAAATTCTTAGATTAGTATATTAATTGAAAGAAAAGCAAAACATCCTTGACCTGGAAAAAGATTGTCATCGAAAACTATTAAACCTGAAATTTTAAGCTCATTTCGATATTTTATAGTTAAGTTAGTCTAGATCAAACTTTTAATACTGGCGATCTTATATCAAGAAAATAAAATATTGAAAAAAAAGTAAGTTTACCTTTCAGACAATATGAGACTTTTTGTTGCTACCTGTGGAAAAAATTAAAGAGTATATTTTTTCATATAAATTAGAAGTTTGAAAACTGTACTATGACTGTGAAAGTATTGGCCGAACATCGATTAGCTTCGATCTGGGTCCGAGTAGGAAAAACCGTATCCATGCAGGACATTGGCCTTTCGAATGCAAACAAAAAAAAAAAAAATTTTTGACCAGTAGTTTGTATACTGGGTTGTGTTTGTCAATATTCTCATGAAGTGTCTCTTAGTTACTTTTGATGATTTCATATAGTCAATATAAAACGAATATTTTTTTTCCCTAATTTAGACTTTAATGGCTGATATAGAAGTTGAACGAGAAACTTATCAAAACTCTCGAACTGGATTTGATTTAATGTATATTGAATTAAAAAAGAAATATGACGATGAATGTATATCAAAGCAAGTAAATAGAAAAAAGAAAATTGTTTTTTCGCTATAAAAAAAAAAATTTGTTTTTTTTTTTTTTTCATATGAAAATATTAGAAAATTGAAAGTATATATCAAAGTCAATTATCTCAAAATAATGAGTATATTGAATCAATAAAATTAATGGAAAAAGATATCGAAACAAAAACAGTATTATATGATCGTACGAAAGAAGAAAATGATCGTCTTACAGAAAAATTACAAGTAAAATTTAAATAAAAATTATTTTCAATCATATATTTTTATTTAATTAGACTGAAAAAACTCGAAATGATGAAAACAAACATCAAATACATACAAAAGAAAAAGAAAATCAATTGTTACGACAAACTGTCAATGAATTAGAAACAAAGTATAGTGTTGTAGACTAGTATTCAAAGCAGTACATCCTAGTTTGAAACAGGAAAAAAAATTAGGCATTCTGAACACTTTCTAGTATAAGTAAATAAAACGAGTCTAATCGTCTGGCACGGTGACGAGAGACCTTCTCCAATTCATTAATCACTTTTCAATTAGAACTATGTGCATCAACAATATTTTTCTTAAGGACCCCCCCCCCCTCAAAAAAATGCACTTTTGGTCAGAAGTATTGAAACTGAGATAAATACATAGGGAGATAGCCCATGATCTGCTCTT